>VZRW01010426.1:8264-21388 GCA_013398125.1 Aegotheles bennettii
GGGCGGGCCCTCCCGTCAGCCGCGCGCAGCCCGCCGGGACCAGCCCTGCGCGAGCCGCCGGGGCCCGGGGCCTGCCCCGGGGAGCTGCGGGGGAGGCGGTGCCGTGGGGCTGTCTGAGCTATAGCGCTTGTTTCACAGAGTCACAGAATGCATCCGGCTGGAAGGGACCTCAAACACCATCCAGTTCCAACCCCCCTGCCACGGGCAGGGACACCGCCCACCAGACCAGGTTGCTCCAAGCCCCATCCAGCCCGGCCTTGAACACTGCCAGGGAGGGGACAGCCACAACTTCCCTGGGCAACCTGTGCCAGTGTCTCACCATGCTCCTAATAAAGAATTTCCTCCTAATATCCAATCCATATCTACCCTCTTTCAGCTTAAAACCGTTTCCCCTTGACCTATCACTACCTGCCCTTGCAGAAATTCCCGCTCCATCTTTCCTGCACACACCTTCAGGTACTTATTTCTCCCCTTAAAGTATTGTTATTTGTGATAAAGCTATTCCAGCATGTTAATGGTTAAATGCAACAACACTCTCTTCCCCCTGTAGCTTCAGCTGTGAGGCTGTGTTTCGGTAAAGCCTGGCGGTGGTGTGGAGACAGCAGCTCTCCATGTTGAGAGCTCTGGGAAGGGACGCATGGCAGGAATCTGTGTGGGCATCTCCGAATAGGCCCTGCAGCTGCCCTGCTTGGTAAAGGAAAGGATACTCAGGAGTTAAAACCTGCTCAGTAGGTAGGAAAAGGGCCAGCTTTTGTGGATGGTGAGTTGAAAATGGATCCTCTGATTTCTGGGAAATAAATGGCAGGCTCTTGGTTCCAGAGTGGCTGGGTGGAAGAAGAAGCAGGGCAGGAGATAGTGTACTGATAAAATCTCACACTTGGAGCTCTTGGGGGCCGGCTCTATGCCAGAAGGGCCCTTACGTCTTCCTGAAAACACTTCATCCCAGGGCATGGTGCAATTGAGAGCCAGGCATCAGCTGTAAGTGAAGAGTAGAGAAGGTTGGATGTGTCAAGGGGTAGTAAATCAGCTTTTATGAGAAGTTACCAAGAGGAGTGTAAGGGAAAGAGGGAGTTAAACTTGAGGCAAAGACAAATTTGAACAAGAATCTGGTTAAGCATTAGTAAGGAAAGGTTGTAATTAAGAGGCCGTGAAAAAAAGGAACCCAGCAACATTTCACAGATTGCTGGAAACAGTTACTAGTGAAAGACACATTTTTTTCTAATGCAATAATGTTTATTTGCAAAAGTACTCCTATAAAAATACATTGTTTTCTTAATAGCTTTTTCTGTTTTTTGGTTTATTCTGAAGGCTGTTACTGAATTTGCATGGATTTGGAAATTACAGGAGTTGCTGTGTCCCCTCGAAGGCAGGCTCAGCTGTCATTGATGGGGAAGAAATGTCAGGTATGTTAATGGGAGGCTTGTGGCTTTTTCCTTTCTTTGGCATTTTTACAAACATTTTCATCATACTTCAGAGAGGTTTTAGTTTGAGGTTATAGTATGTTCTGTAGAGAAGGAAACTTCTAAAGAAATAGTTTTTGTCTGAAAGTGCTAGTTTAGTATGACAGCTTCTCAAATGAAGGAGAAAATTTCCAATAAAAACAGCCTTCCTACAGCAATTCAGGGTACTTAGCTGGGATTTGAAGAACTCGGGAACAAACTAATGCTTGCAACTGAGTACAACAGAGGCTTGAACCTGTGCTGTGTGCTGTCTGAGGCTGTTGGTGAAACTGATAACAGGTGCAGTCTATGGTTTTGTTTTGCAAGGCGGCAGCAATAAGGTAAAACAACCCCCAAAGCACAAAGGCGTGCTTTCAGATGGGTGTGTAAAATGAACCTCAGTGCTCTGCATTCAATATGAAGAGGAATCTTGTTTTCCAGGTATTCCTAATAGTCTACATTTTGAGATGTTAGGTGTGCGAGTCTCACAAGATCACTGTAGCAGAAGCTTTCAGGCTAACTTTTTAAAGCCTGATTAGTACAAATACAATCTTGGATTCTGAGAGCCATTTTTTTTTATTATAGATCAGGTAAAGATTAATATTTTTAGTAACAGTTGATTTTTCTCACAGATATTGTGTACTTTATGCTCACGAAGTAAAGGTAATTGGTAATCTTCTCTCAGCCCCCAAGCACCCGTTTAACTTTCTTATTTGTTGAATGACCACATTAGGAATTCTTGGAGTTTGACTGCCAAGTTGCTTTTTCTGTTAGGTTTGGAATGAAAAGGACCTTTTGTAAAGATACCACATCAATTTTATAATGTTACTTTTTAACCAGTCTTTTGAGAATGAAATACCTGTATACAACAAGAACATTTGGGTTGTAAAAGAAAAGTCAATTTTTGTCTAATTTCTCACCCCTTTTTTTCTTCCCTTTCTCATGCCCCTCAGTTTCCAAATTTAGACTCCCTAGTCCATCTGATTGGTGCTTTGTAAAAATAAATCATAGATTAAAATTAGATTGAAATGTTGTGCTTTACTCCATAAACGTGGACAGTCTTCAAGATGGTTTTTGTTTGCTTTCTTCCTGATTCGATGGCTTCTGGGAAAGGAATTGTATCAAGACTTTAATATCTAGAATGTAGTATGTTCTTTATCTTATCACAGTTGAAATGGTAAAGAAAAAAAAATATATACTTGTGATTTAATGCATTGCATTTAGTCTCAAGACTAAATTGTGTTAGATCTCTTAACGGTTTTTGTATATTTGACCACAAGGTGGTGATGTTTATTATGTGCCACCTTACTGGAGAGACACTTTGTTTTTTTAAAACCTGAATACCCTTTTTTGAAAGCACTAGAGGGTAGTGTTGCTGAACTGTGAAATTCTTTTTCAGGAGCAGGCTACAAGGGTGTGTGGCAAGAAAGGAGTTACAGTTTTGTGACTGCTCTCAAAGCATGAAATGTGTTAGGGTACTGCTGGAAGTAGGATCTCTGCTCAGTTCAGACTATGATCCTGAGACTTCTGAGCTCAAGACTATGAAAACAAAGATGCTGGCCCTGCTTCAGAACCTCTCTGAACTATATATTTTTTTTCAGATTGGGAGGCCAGCTGGGGCAATTGTTACTGTGTGCTTGCCCCAGTAAGTTTTCCCTAGGGATTTGCTGTTGGCTATTTTCAGAAAGCCATAGTGTGGGGTAGATGAAGCTTTGCCTGGAGTCTTCTTGCCATGTTCTTACTCAGTTGAATTTAGAGATCTGTGTGGTACACAGCCATGCAAAATAAACGGTGTGAGTACAGAAGCTGCCTAGTCATCATCATGTGCTGCTATACTAAAGATGAGATGATACAGATACGCCAAATATCAGAGCTTCTTAGGGGTCTGAACTAGCTCCCTGTGAGCCAGCTGGCTGGCAGTATTGTGGTTTGGGTTTAACGGTGGGCTGAGGGGTTGGTTCCCGACCAACAAGGATGATGTGACCTAAAACCTTGTGAGCAATGATTGTATGAAGCCTCAGGAACATAGATTACTTTTAATGCACTATTAATAGTGCATTAATGGATACTATCTGAATTCAGTATTCTTAATGGGTGGAAATATTTCAGCCATGATGAATATTCAGTCTTCTAGTCTCATGATCTGTAAGAATCAACTTTCAGTGAAAAGTTTTTGTTTTGTCCTTTTTTTTTTTGTAACATTTCAGTCAAATATGTTGGACAGATACTTTGAGGCATTGATTTTAAATATTCCAGGAGAAGCTGAAGGAGAGAACTATGTATTTTAATCCTGATCCCTGTAGGTATGTAATAATGTGTCATTCTTTTAGGGCTGGAGACCAGATACAAGGGCTTCTCATGGTCCTCGCCCACCAGAGTAAGTCTGCTTCTATTTCTGATCAGTTTGTTTAACTGTGCATTATTAACACAATGCATCTGCATTTGTATTGATATGCAACTCAGTGTTCCATGAAATTTATCATCATAGGTTTGTTTTCTATGATTTATGTAGAATATTTGATGCATTCTTTACATTGGAATTAAGCTGATTTACATTTGGTTGAGCTTAACAGTAGAGTTGTACACAGAGCTTTCATATTTATACCCAATCTTTCTTGAATATTTTTAATATGTCTGCAAAAAGAGAAAAATATTTTTTAAACTATTGGCCTTTTTTGCAGGTATTACAGTAAAAATTGCAGAGCAACTGTTGTGAAGGATGTTACAAGCAATGGGAAATTTTGTGCAGTGCTTATAAAATTTAAAACCTTATAGTAACTTCAGCAGATAAGCAACATCTGCTATTCCAAAGACCGTATTTGATAGTTTGAGGGGTTTTTGTTTACTAGAATGCCTTACAGCCAATGTGTCTTTCTGCATTATTTTACAAGTGACCTTGGATTGTTCATGTTGAAGTCAGAAAACTTCAGTTTCTGTGTACTGGGAATTCAGGAGCTCTCTTATTCAAAGAAGTGATTTTGTTCTAATGGAGTTGTTTGAAAATATTGGTGGTAAAAAATAAAAATTATGTATTCATGGTGTATACCTGGAGTAACAACAGAAAGCGTGGAGATGCTTTGACGATTTGGAGATGTTTTTATTTCTTTAAGTAGAATAAAATACTGAAGTATTGTTGGCTTTCATTGTGTTAATATCTTCTAAAAAGTTTGGAATGTTTGCATCCCAAGGTGCTATTGCTTCCCTGTTACCTCTCTGTTGACTGATTATAGAGGGATGTTGACAAAGAACTGTGTTATAGTTTGAAGTTTTGTCCGTTTCGGGAACGAACGAGTTAAACGAGTTATTCCATATCAAGCCTTCTGTTGATAAACTGAAAAGTACTGAGCTAAGTTTTTTTCCTTCTCTCTGTTTGGGTTTTGGACTGCATTCCTGAGGGGGGGCAGCGGCGGAGCAGAGCAAAGATGCTGCTTCTATCAGTTTTTTTCTCTTCTTCGCTGGACTTTTTCTCGGAGGCAGCAGCGGAGCAGAGAGCCACTTATCAGTTTTTTTTCCTTTCCTTTGCCTGTAGAGAGAGACTGTTTTTTTTTCCTTCTCTCTCTTCCCCCGGGCTTCTCGGCAGATGAGACGAGAGGAGAACTCTTTCTTCCCTGGACTTCTGGTTTCGGGATTTTGTAAATATATTTATCCTTTTTTTCCCCTCCATTTCCCTTTGTACCTGTTCCCTTTTTTCCCTGTTTCATTAAATTTGTATGGTTTGTTTTTTCCTAAATCTCACAGCCGTGTGCATTGTTTATTTTCTTCCCCTTGGGGAGAAGTAAGCAATAAATTATTGTCTTGGGGGCTTGCAGTCCACCCTGACTGCGAAAACCAAGACAAACTGCTGTAGAAGAAATAAAGAATCCCTGATTCATTACCTTGTTGCAGCAGCTCCTGTTGGAAAGTGAACAGAAGCCAAGATGTCTGTGCTGGGAGTGAAGAAAGGCCTGTCAGGGGTCCTTTTTGGCTGCCAGGGTATTCTGCAACTGGGGAAGGGGAAAAGCTCAATGGCCAGCTCCTGAGCTGAAGCAAGAGGTGCTAATGTGGATTTGCCAAGTAGGATTTGCCATCTCCAGTTGTAGTGAAACTGTTCACAACAGGGAAATATTTGTGAAGGAGCTAATAATAATAACTAATAGCAGTTTGCTTTTACTGTAATTGAAAAATAAGAGAACGTATTGCTATTAAAATTGTTTTAACTTCCTGCAGGGTGCCATGCCTAGATCTAGGGAGACTGAGAGATTTTGATGAAGAGGTAATTATAAATTAATTATGCCTTGAATAGTTTTTAGAATTCATGTGTTGCAGGAGTTTATAAAAATATCACTCTCAATATAAAACAATTATGATTGCTTGTCCTTTGTTTTCTTTTGTTTTGTTTTTTTCTATAATTTTAGGATGAAGACTCTTACATGCCATACAGTGGAAGTTATCCTCATACATGCCCTCTAGATTCATCTTCAGATTGGAGAATGTCATTACAGACACCATGTGCACAGCATCATCAGGCTCAACAGGTCAGTCTGTTGCTATAAGTGTCTTTAAAATATACCCCTTCAGTAATAATTTAGAAAAGCATACTTAGCTTTACTATGCAAGTTATAACTTTGGTTATACAAGTTACAATCTTGATTAAACTCATATCTATTGCTCCAAAATATTTTTGACAAAGTGCTCTTTACTGAGAAGCTTCTAGAATATTTTTTAAAAAGTATTTTCTTAAATACTTTAGCTCTTCTTTGTTAGTTGATACCCTCACCCTTTTAATTGTTCTCATTTTTTAAGAATTACATTAATAGCTAGCTTTATTAAGCAACTGAAGAATGTAATATTTTTGAGGTAGCACATAACTTGGTTCATCTTTCTAAATAAAGGGGAACTTACAAAAATAATAAGTAAGATTGATAGTAGTCAGTAGGTGTATGATTGAAGACAAAACCCAAATTTACAAACAGTAAATACTATTTCTATGGAAGAATAGTTACTTTTGGTGAAAAGGAAAGTTTTGGAGTTACGTGCAGTCATTCTATAGTTTTTTTTCTTAAGTCTCTTGTTTTTAAAACAGAACTGTGATGTTAACTTTGGAATTATGTTCAATTTGTCAGAGTGCTTTCATTGTTAACATTTCCTGATCACATATCGGCATTTTTTTCCCTGAATGACTAAGAAACTTAATCACCACTAATCTTAGGTGCTTCATAAAGAAAATCAGTTGTCCAGATGCCAACATTCTGGTTCATAGTACAGTACCGCACTGTTCAGGATCAATATCCACTGTAACAATTTTAAGAGTTAATTTAATTACTCAGTTATTACAGTTTCTTGAATGCAGGAAGAGTTTTCCTTTGAATTCTTATATCTGAATTAAATTTGAAAAAAAGAATGGGACATTTTTTTTATTTGATCATTGATACTATTTAATTACTCTTTTCCTTTAGTTTAAACAGGTGTCTAGAAAATCTTGTCAGAAGAAAACAGAGGTGAAGTATCTATTCAAATACATAGCAAATAAAACTAACACTAGAGGCAATATAGGCCCATTGATGAATGAGGTGGGTGCCCTAGAGACAGAGGATAGAAAGAAGGCAGAGGTGCTGAATGCCTTCTTTGCCTCTGTCTTTACTCCTGCAGGCTTTCCCCAGGAGCCCCTGATCCCTAAAGCCCCAGAAGAAGTCATGATAAAGGAGGAGTTTGCCTTGGTAGATGAGGATTGGGTTAGGGATCAGTTGAGCAATCTGGACATCCATAAATCAATGGGTCCGGATGGAATGCACCCAAGGGTGCTGAGGGAGCTGGCAGAGGTCATTGCTAAGCCACTCTCCATCATCTTTGGTAAGTCATGGGCAACAGGAGAGGTGCCTGAGGACTGGAGGATAGCAAATGTCACTCCAGTCTACAAGAAGGGCAAGAAGGAGGACCCGGGTAACTATAGACCGGTCAGCCTCACCTCCATCCCTGGAAAGGTGATGGAACAACTTGTTCTTGGCACTATCTCTAGGCATATCAAGGATGAGGGGGTCATTAAGAGCAGTCAACATGGCTTTACCAAGGGTAAGTCATGTTTGACCAACCTTATAGCCTTCTATGAGGAAATAACTAGGTGGATAGATGATGGTAGAGCGGTAGATGTGGTTTATCTCGATTTCAGCAAAGCATTTGACACTGTCTCCCACAGCATCCTCGTAGATAAGCTGATAAAGTATGGGTTTGGTGATCAGGTAGTGAGGTGGATCAAGAACTGGTTAAAGGGAAGAAGTCAGAGAGTTGTAGTCAATGGGACAGAATCTAGTTGGAGGTATGTGACTAGTGGAGTCCCTCAGGGGTCGGTACTGGGACCGGTGTTGTTCAATATCTTCATCAACGACCTGGATGAGGGTACAGAATGTATCCTCAGCAAGTTTGCTGATGACACTGAACTGGGAGGAGTGGCTGACACACCAGAAGGTTGTGCTGCCATTCAAAGAGACCTTGATAGGCTGGAGAGTTGGGCGGGGAGAAACTTAATGAAATTCAACAAGGGCAAGTGTAGAGTTTTGCACCTGGGAAAGAACAACACCATGCACCAGTACAGGCTGGGGGCTGACCTGCTGGAGAGCAGTGTAGGAGAAAGGGACCTGGGAGTCCTGGTGGACAGGAAAATGACCATGAGCCAGCAATGTGCCCTTGTGGCCAAGAAGGCAAATGACATCCTTATTGACAAAATAAAATCAGCTATTCAGTAGTGGAGTACTATAGTATATGGTCTGAAAATGTAATATGTCTTAACTTCTTTTGTGTGACGGGCACTAGCTTATTGGAGAAACTATTTTTAATCTGCTGTTATTCCATCAGTACTTTGAGTGTTTCAAATGTGATAAGGGGAAAATGCTGAAGTATTGCAACCTGTAGTCTTCTGTTTGTAGTACCTATATATTCAAGAGATTAGATATCTAGACCTTTAAACTAACTCAGGAACAATGCTACCTACATGATTATTTTCTGTCATAATCATGCACCATACATAATGATACTTAAAACCTTACTAGTAGTAGCAGTATATTTTTACTTGGTTAGAGTGCAGGAACCATCCTTATGTATCAATGGCACCTCTTTTTGGAAGAACTGTTTAAATATCCATTATTTAAAAAATATTTAACTTAGGTAAACTGAAGGCGTACTCTAATGAGTGTGTTTAAAACAGAGTGTAGCTAGAGGGAAAAACAATTATTAATTGATTTAGATGTATCCTGTGCCCCTTGAAACAAATATTATAACTACTTGCATGGCAGGACTCCAAATTGGCTGGAGCTCAAGGAGGATCTGCCAATTCATAATTTTATATATTTCCCTGTATAATCAAATGGTTTCACAGCTTGAAAAAAAGTTTTGCATTTAAATAAAAATGGAAATGTTTCTGTTTGTTTGTTTGTTAATAACAGACTAAGAATATATTACTTCTCAGTATATCTATGTGCCCAACACAGGTATTTATGTATGTCTTAAGATGCAACTGTAAACATATAACTACAGATAGGTTATTTTCCCCTGTACTGCATTGTGAGTGTGCAGAGAAAACATACTTGAGTTGCTATACTCTTTTTAGTTCTGGATGCCTATATTTTCACTGCTTGCTTTACCATTTATTTTTTTTAATATAAGATTCATACATATAATTCTGTCTAACTGCAGGAAAGCTAACAGATGTTGGTATGGCTTTGTCTGTTTTTCAGGATCTTTCTCTATTTCTCTTCTGCTTTCCTTTATCTCTGGTTGCTTCCTTTCTGCCTTCATTATATCTTAAACACTGAAGTGCTGAATGTGCAGGAATGTATCTTCTGTTCATTTACCCTCTTTTGCTCTCCCTCTCTCTCTCTCTTTGCCTGACTTTTTTTTTTTTATTTGCCTTCTTTTTTGTGGAGAAGATTTTCAAGCAGTTCTAAAATATTTTAATGTATTCATCTGAGCGGCCTTTATTTCTGCGTTGCTTGCTTCTGGGGCCCTGACTGAGCATTCCTTTAGCAAGATATATTCCAGCTTCTTCAATATCAGACTGTGTAAGTAAGTCTTCCCAAAATAGGTCACTTTTGGAAGAATAATTTGAATATAGTCTTATCATTTGGGAATTAACCAGGGATGTGGATCCTCTTTTGAGAGAGAAAGGTGCTCTTTCAAGAACATAAATCTCTGGTTTTTGAGAAATGGTTTTCTAGGACAGGAGTGTTACACTGTTGCCGCCAGGTGAGATGGGTCAAGTAGAGATGCTAGATAAGGCTGTCTTGTTTTTGTTAGCGTTGAAAAGCTATCACTTAAGCATTGAAGTTATTAGTTATTCAGGGAGAGAAAGGAGTCTTGGCCTTCTGTCACTGCTGCTGTTTCTACTCGTCCAGCCTCCACTGTGCAGAGCACTGGAATAGACGTAGAGTTAGGAAGCCTTTTCAGCTGACATTGTTCTAGGGAAAGAAGCCTCAGTACTAATACTCATCTGCCATCCAAGAATATTAGAACTTCTGAGTGAAAAAATCCATCAGCCCATTTTCAGCCATTCAAAAATCAAATGTCAGAATTCCCATTTTAGTGATCTGTAACATTATCTTATAGGACAGAATCACTGAATCCTGGCTTCTCTCTTTAAAAGTGGTATAAGACCATTTGGCTGTGTACTTTTTAGATTAAAAAATGGCAGAATATTAAGAACTCAATTAATTAAAAAAATTAAGCCTGAATATGCAGTCATACTGGCATTGTTTCTTAACGTGAAGCATAGTGTCAAGAAGCTTCAGATGTTAGACTGGATGGGAATTCTAATAATGCTGTTCTTATTCAATAGATCAACCAGAGGCTTTTATATTGATTACTCTTTGCTTTAGCATTCTGTTTTGGAGCAGAAGACAATATGAGAAAGTCTGCCATCTCCAACAGACAGATATAAACTGAAGTATCTTCAGTATAAAGCAGATATGAAGGAAGAATATAAGCAGTATTCTCAGAGAATTGCAGAAAAGAAAAAAGACAACCTCCAATGTCCAGAAGCTTCAAAAAAGGTAGCTGGCAAAGAAATAATTGCATTTTTAAATAGCAATGTGCATTGGTATTTCATCACAGTTTTTGGAGAGATTTGCACATGCATGTAATTTTTGTAATTAATTTCTTCCATGTTTTTATTGTAAAGAAATAAAAATGCATTAATTCAGCATCTAATGCTGAGTAGGAAATAAAATACAGGAAACTTGTTTCAGTTGTTCTGGAGTAAGAAACTGAGGTGCTCAGAGAATTCCCTGGTAAGAATGTATTCTCTGAGGATAAAGATTAGCATGATTGCTAGGGAAGAGTTTGCAACCTAAGAAGACGAGAGACAGCAGGAAGATCTTGGTAAACTGTTACTTCCAAATATAGAAATGCATTCGAGCCTTTTTTATTTTTTTAAATACAGAAGTATTTTAATTATTATTCTGTTAAATGATGACTGTAGATAGGACTTAAAAAAGAAGTGAAAGATGTAGTCTGTACCTTAGAGAACTATTAACACTGAAAATGTAAGGCAATATGGACTTAAAATAATGAAAGATACTATCTGTACTTCTTGCTTTGACATTGTATGAGAACCAGTACAATTGTACTGCAAAGTTGGACTGCAAGCTGTATTGATTCTGCCAGGTTTCTCTCGTGTTTTTAAATTAAAACTAAGATGCAAACAAGGGAAGATCAGTGGAGCAAAACTGGAAAAACAAAGGGATGAAAAAAAACTTTCCTCTTCTTCTAGAAAAGAGAGTGGAGAAAGGGGGCTGCACAGAGAAAGATACAGCACTGTAGGTGAAAGTGAACAGGAAAAAAAGTAAGCAACAGCTGTGAGGACTGGTCAAATGTGAGACTCTGCTGAGGGTAGATGGCTATTTAGGAATGTTAATGAAAAGTTAAATGCACAGATGTTAAGGGAACATATTGTGCTCATTGCTTTTCAGAGAAAAGGTTTCTGATGAATAACAATGAGTTTGCTGACTTTTCTTGCTTAATGTTCAGTAGAATGAAAAGGGACAGTCTTATGTAAGACAATTATGTTTCACATATTCTTGTTATTGTTTTGCACGTATTGTTGATAGTTTTAAAGGGGCTTTCTCTTTTAGTCAGGCTTCTAATGTTCAGATAAAACTTGGAGAACCTGAAATTACCTGTAAGTAAACATTCTGTGGGTAAGAGTTGAGTGGAAAAAAAAAATCTGTTATTTTGTTAAGTTCATTTTTATGTTTGGTGGCAGTTAAGATTGTCAGGTCTGGGGATTTGTAGTAGCATTACTTTTGGGGTCTTTTGGTTTTGATAATTTTTTTTTATGATTCCACTCTTGAATACTAGTCTGACATCATCACGTCATTTGTGTGACTCCTTTATATGCTGTATTGCAAGCCCATCAAAAGGGTATTTACAGGAGCAGCCAAATTAATCTGAAACTGAAGAAATAGATGGCAAGTGTATGCTGAGAGAGAAAACGCAGGATTGGCTTATTCTCGTGATTTTGGATTCCAGAAAGATGCTTGCTAAGCACTAGAAGCTGTGTGTGTCAGTTCTTATGACAGATTTTAATATAATATCTAGCAGAGCAGTTTTCTGTGTTAGACATTATCACTACCTGATTAAATTAATAAGTCAAAACCTCTTTAGATTTCAAAGTACTTACTATTTTATCTGATTAGTGGAAGTTGTAATAACTTTTCTTCTCTGAAAGGAAACTGCTCCTAGAGGAGCATAGATAACAAAACCTACTCTTTTCATTTGTTTCTCATGTTCCCTCCTTCCTGACTTCTCCTTTGTCAGTTTTCTTCATATCCTCCATGTAGGAGATATTTCCATCGTACCCTCAGATTGATTTACGAGTCTCTTAGACCTACTTCAGCTTTGGCTTTTCCCTGTCTGGACTGTATTTAACTTCTTTGCTGCTCAAAAAACAACATCTCTGCAATGGTGAACTTTGAGATAAATGCATAATGGCAAATCTACCTCTTTCACTTGGCTGTTCTTGAGCAAAACAGAGAAGAGATGATCTCTTGGCTTCTTCAGAGAGATACTAACAGTCTGCCTTCTCTGACTTGCTGATATTTCAAAGCTTGTAGGAACACAGTATTTTTGAGTTTTTTTTATATTTCAGTATGATTAAAAACTGGTAGATATTCAAAAGCTATAAGGAAATACTAGAGAGCAAGATTTATAAGTTCAGTTTCTGTAGAAAGCTAGGCTTAAAAAAATTCTTTACTTTTTCTAATTAGTATTTAGTAGAAGAAGCAGAAGGAAGAAAAAGAAAGAAGAAAGAAGAATACTTTGAAACTGTTGAGGAACATGTGATGGGGGGATTGTTTGTTTTGTGTACAATTAATTAAATTTGATTTATGAAAAGAATGCATTTTTTGTATAGGGTACAGAGCTTGAAGATCGATATAATGATGAACCTACCAGTCTTGATGAGAAAGCTCTCCTGCAACAATGCTACACAAATAAGCCCTATAACATGCAGCAAAGCTTAAGGAAATCAGAAGCTGTAAGTATTTTGGCTGATATTGTGCTGTTAACTGTCTAGACTTGTAGAATGACTTCCCAGCTGTTCAACATAAGTTAGGCCTTTGGTGATTCGGTCCTAGTATGTGGTTGCACCCATTGAAGTAATGGGATTTTAAACATTTGTTTCAATGATAGCTGAACTGAGCAATCACAGAATCACAGAAT
>VZRW01010427.1:0-45944 GCA_013398125.1 Aegotheles bennettii
TGTGATTCTGTGATTCCCTAAGGTAAAGAGAAGAAAAGTTTTGTCTTTTTCTAAAGAAAAATTTTTTGCATAACTATTTTGAAATGTTGTTCATATGAAAAAAAAAAACAAACCAACAAACCAAAACCCACAAAACCCCAAAACCAAGACTGTAGCTTTAAACTAGTCAGAATAGGACAGAAGTTGTTTTACCATCTTTAACCCAGGGTTTCCATTTAGGACTGCAGACAGAAAATAGAGCAAGCAATCCTATCTGGCATCACTAGCAAGACAAAGAACAGCCATTAAACAGGGCAGCCTCCACAAGAAGTGTGGTTTTTAAACCTGTCTGATACCAATAAGAAATGAGGAATTGGCAGAACACTGTAATTTCAGGATGCGGTGGAAGGGATGGAGAACTTGCAAGGAGCAAGGGGGGATGTGTATTGTAAAGGAACAGAAACAAGAACGACTCTGTCTGGAATAGGAAAATCTCTGTATGTCAAAATACTAACCATTGATCAAATGATTCTTCCCTACATTTACTGCTTATGCCCTTACATCTTACATCAGCTATTGCTGTTATGTTCCATTGCATCCTAATGTAAGGGTATTTTCCATCAACTCAGTAAAAACTGTTGGACTGCAAAGACTAAACAATAACAGTGTCACTGGATGTCCATCTCTCCTAATCCCAGAATGGATGAGTTCCTGGCTCTGTGTGCATGCCCTGATTTTACACTGAGGATGGTCTTGGTGAAATGGTGAAAATACTGACTATAGAATTACATACCAAGAGGGCTTGACCACTGAAATTACAATTCAGCTGCAGTTTGGGTATCAAAGCAAGCAAACTAGAAAAATCATAGCTTTTCCTGATAGACTTAAATTTGATTGCCAGAACTATTCAGGAGGAGGAAGTTCAGGTATTACACATGCCAAGTAGGGTTGTCTGCTATTGTTCTCCAATTACAGCTTTTTGGAATTCTCGAATTTGGAATTTCCAACTCCAAATACTCATTCTGAAAGTCTGTTCTGTGACTAGCCAGCGCTTAACCAACTGAACAATGATGATCTCCTGAGCCAGTCTTCAGCTTTTTACAGAAAAAAGAAAGTAATATTTATATACACAGATACGAATACAAAAATGTGCACAGTTTGAGGTAGTTTACATTTTCAGACAATTTTTCTTACTCAAAAGGAAAATATTTTAGGCAGCTTTATATTTGAAATGTTCTGCATGAAATAACTTAAAAATGAAGTCAAGCCATACTTACCACCATCTATAGTATTCTGATGGTACAAGCTGACCAAGCATTACATTTTAACATTCTTTTTTAGGACTTTAACCTTTTCACCACAACTCTATCACAAGATTTAATGTGCATTAGGCATTACTATCTACAGCATGATGGAAACCTGAAAAATAACTTTGCATAAACAACTTTCTTAGTTTAGTCTCAGTTTTGCCAGGCTTTCTGCATATGCAAACCTTCTGAACATGACTTATTCTAGTTTGCCTTTTTGTGATACTTTTAAATCTCTCTGTCTTTTTACATGTGCTCAAAATTGTACACAGCCGTCCAAATACAATTTTGAAGGCCCCTTGAAGCATTAAAATAATTTTCCCTGCATTGTATTCTATCCTCCTCTTTAACGCTAACAGTGTTCTGTTTGCTTTCTTATCTTCACTTATGTGTAATACCGAGTTTGATTCCTTGATTGTCTATTGTCACATCCAGATACTACTCCTCATCAGTGCTTGACAGGATGTGCCTGTTCCTGTATATCCTGGCTATTCTAAATCTGCTGCTCCACTTGTTTCACAATGATCTGCTTAAAGACTGCTATAATTTGAAAGGGGCAGGCAAAAATCTTACTGGCTTTTGCTGCCAGGACCCAGTGAATAAGGGGTGGAGTTTAGGACCCTGTTGTGAAAAGGGGTCTGGGTGTCAGGTATCAGGTGTCGGTATTCCACCCATTTTCCTGCCAGACTCTATAAAAGCCAGGAGGACTGGGGGCTTCCCTCTCTTGCCCTTGTGGTCTCTCCGGCTTCAGTCTCCTCTCTTGGTCTCCTCTCTTCTGCTCTCTGCTGCCACGCTCCCCTGCCTGCAGCTCGCCACGTGGAGCCCAGAGGAGAGGCCCAGCTTTTGGCTACCAGCTCGCCACNGTTGTATATATTTGTATATATGCATTTTCCCTTTTCCCCCACCTGTTACTCTTTCTCCCTGTGCCATTAAATTTGTTATAGTTTTCAATTTCCAACCTGAAGCCTGTCTTCCTTACTCCCCTCCAGTCTCTTCGGGGGGAGTGATAGAAACAAAATTCTGTCTGGTTTCTGGCTTGCCCTGGCCGTTTGCAAACCAGCACAAAGACATAGGTTAAATTTGTCAACTACAGTTTCATAATCAAGTAGGTCTTCAAAATTAAATTTAATTCTTCTGTATTAAAAGGCTGACATAAATTCTTTTTAAATAAAAGGTCTTTCTTTGATGTTATAGGGTTGTCCATAACTACTTGGTTTGTTTCATTTGCATGTTATGTGATGGTGCAAATCAAAGAGTTATTATTTCCATGTACAACTAATCTAACAAGTACTTTCTTAGAGCAGGTAACTGATTCATTCCCTCATGCTGCTGGAAGTTATTTTAGGTTACATAAGCAACCTAAGATTTGGGCAAACATAGATGCAATGAGGTCAATTAATCAATACAATGAAGGCTCAAAGAAAAAGTGTTATTTTTTTTCCCAAAATGTAACTAATTATGTAATTTTGCACTTAAAAAGGCAGAGGACGGACATAGAAATGACTGGAGAGCAGTCTTCCACACTGCTATGGGGTTTAATTTTGGTGATAATGACATTTGGAACATAAATAGGACTATTCAATTTGAGAAATAAAAATTCTGGTACTTAAAAGGCTATTGTGCAATACACTAGCAATATACAAAGCTTCATTTTAATTATCTGTTTAGTTTAAGCACAAGAGTTGAAAAAATTATGAATTATAAATATTGCCTCCGGTCAGGCTGAAACCACACAGAACCATACAAATTATTAATTGAAAAGGAATATTATATCAAGTAATCCATTCCTCTTCCATGGTACAATTACTTCCTTCTTCATAACTATAAATGTGGATGATTTCATTCTTATTTTGAAATATGAATATGAAACCAGAAATCAAAACTAGTACAACACTAGTAGAACACATAATATACATAGAATAAAAGAGTTTATGAAAAGGCATAACTGAAATTTCCTATTTGGATACAGGTTTCTAGAAGCTTATGGAAGACTGTGGTGGATTTTAATTTATGTCTTAAAAATAATTTTTCATATTTTCTATATTTAGTTTTTAAAAATTTCATTTGTAAATATACAGAGTTACTACAGTTTTGCAGTCTAAAGAGATCTACCTTTAACTGACAGATTGAGACCAAGAACAGAGCATGGCAGCAGTAGGAAAATGTAGAGCTGCAGCAAAGAATGCAAAAGGGTATAGGATGTAATATAGATGCATGAGAGCACAATTAACAGAAGCTCTGATAAAAATATTTCCTGTAGGTTTTCTTTGACACTTCTGTCCAAACTCACCATTAAAAGTAGGAGAGAGAAGCAGTGTTCACTGCACTTTTGTTAAGCCTGATAACTGAAGTCAATGGATCCAGTCAGCTATCATTATTAATATCCTTCTCCAGAAAGGATTTACAATAGTCCAGTGATAGCTGATGAAGTTACCATGATACACATGAGACCACAAGCAATACCACACACCCAGGTAAAAGAGAGAGGTGAAGGTGGAAGAGCAGGAAGATCCAAGCATCCTTTGAATCCTGTCTGCATCCCAGACCCACTGATGGTCAAAGGACTGAAATATGGTCTTGAATGAATGTTCCTCTTTTGTTGCTGGATTACTTCCTTCAGCTGTTGCTGAAATATAGGAATCAACACTACTCTTTTTTAATCATTAGCTCTCTTTCAAAACTAATTACTAAGACCTGTTGACTTGCCCTTTGGGGCACCATGTGTGGTATGTAGTCACATTAATAAGAAGTAATTCCTTCTATTGAAATTACTTGATGGAGAATTGCAAAGGACATCAGTTTTTACTCCCTAAGACCTTTGCTCTCCAGTACCTTGCCAGTTTTAAGAGATGTCATGCTGTCAATGACTTGTAAATCTGCAGCTTTCACCAAAAACAAAAAAAAAACCCAGCAAGGCCTGGTGTCCCTGGTGTCCCAGTGAAATGAATATTCATTTTTAAACCAGCTACCTTAGAAGATTACAGTGAATATGGTACTGAAAAATGCAGTGTGAAACATGGTCCAGAATTCTGATCTCTAGAGCCAAACATTTACTTCAACAAAAGAGGCTAAGTCTAGAACTTAGTTTTACTATCTGCACCTCTGTCAAAAGACCTTTTGTGTGCAGATTCAACTTCAGAAGACAGTCATTTGTGTGTGGTTCTTGGGAGAAAAGCAGGAATTATAAGTCCTCTTTATGAATATTTAATTAAAAAGGCAAATAACATGGATGTTTTGGTAAACGAATCTCATTCTCACCTTAGGGAGAGAGCATACAAGAGAGGTGCTTAAAATATGTAAACCAGCAAACTGCAATTGGAAGTTAAATATCTTTTGTTGTGCCCCCAATACTATCCTTTGACAAAAGATTACACAATATCTTATTCCTAGTACAGCTGCTTTGGGTTTGTTTGGTTTGTGGTTGTGGATTTTTTCCTCTCCAGGTGGTGGATCATTAGAACTTTCCTGGATAACCTCTACACAAAAAAAAAAGTGTATTTTCATACCCTCCACAGATCTTTAATGCATAATCTTCTAAATTACTAAAGACCTCCCAAGAACTGCTGTTAGTTTTTGTTTGTTTTGTTTGTTGTTTTTTTTTCTCACCATACAAGTTTAAACATCAGGAGCTTTAATTAACATTAGAAGAATTTTCCTCATATGGCCTAAAATCTACATGGCTAAATTTCCTTTCAGACTCCTTAGTCCTGGTAGAATTAGTAAAATAACTTATTCTTGGCAATATTTACATGGTCTGCCAGGAAACTTTCAGCATGAAAACCATAGAGACAGAAGAATAATCAATTAGTACTTGATAGAAATGCTCTTTCCCCCTTGGCTAGGAGATCAAAGCTGAATCATTATCTGACCGTATTCTAAATGCTATATTTACCAAATGCAAATGCACAGAGAATGCATTCAATTTGTCAAGTCATTTTTGTCCATTTTAGGAAAAAACCATTATGAATGTCATAACTACCCATTACTGATGACATTTTGAATTGTACTGTTCTTTGAATGAGCACTAATAGTTTAGAATGTTAAAGCCAATATACACAGTCATATGAAATAAATTCCAAATGGAATGGAAAACATATCATGTTAATACACCCTGAGGACAAAAACAAACCAAAAAAAGCTACAGGTCAATGATATATATTTTCCTTTCACTTAGAGGACTCTGCAACAAGAATATTGGAGTAAGAAGTGTATCTGTTCAAATGTCAACATTTCTATTTCTGTATGTCTTTAGACAGATGAGATGTGAAATGGATAAATTCCTATTTCTATCTTTGTTTCACTTTCTTCATTCCTTTACAATGACTGTGTATATAAATTATACATCTGAATGAATATTAATGGCAGCCTCCATGGATCTGAGCACACAAACACAGGATAATTTCGAATTTAAGTGAAGAAGAGATATTCAGAAGGTTGTGTTTTTTTTAGCTGAGGAAATCAAAGACAAAACAATCCTCTGTAAAAGGAACAAAATAGCTAGAAATGTGGCAGACAGCAGCATTAATTTCACATATATGTTAAGAAATAATAGTTTATTCTTGTTCTTAGCCTGCACAACTTAAGTTTGTTGAACATCTTGAATAAAACTGATCATTTCTGGTAATGACCTTTAGAAAAGTCAATATTTAATGAGAGCTCACATGCAGGACTGTGTGAGATTCTGTGGTCTCACTCCATTCTTAGGATAAAATGTAAATATGACATCTCAGTCATATTGGAAAACAGTTTAATATCAATACAGTGAAAATTAAACACTACCAAAATTTTAATTTTCAAGGAACTTTCATAATTCTCTAGTTATTCTTTGATTTCTCTTTTATTTTCTAAAATAGTTTTGCTTGCTGCATTGGATTACAGAAGAAGAAAGTTTAAATAGAGCACCTTAGTTTCTGGAATTCCTTTGGTGAAACATGGAACAGCTTATGATCTTGAAAACTTACACATGTGAAAATAAACGTGCTCATTAAAAATACAATGATAATACTCTGAAACAACAGTAAATTGATTTAGTTAATGAGCTATCAACCTTGCAAGCAGTAATTAGGATGGTGCTGCTGAATAAATTTGTAACAGCAAAAGTCCCAAATCTTAGATCTGAGTGGACTAACTTATTTTATAAAGACAGGAAGACAGAAGCCTTTTACAAAGACAGAAGATGTTTAGAGGTTTCTCATTTAACTTCAGTTTGTAAGGAAACAACAGTCACCTGAAAGACATTTGCTCCCATTCCCCTGAGAGCATTTTGTTAAGAGTAGTTGCACTTTCACTGAAATAAATCTATCATTTTCTGATGCAAACAAAAAGTAGTCAAGAAACATAAGAACATAGAATTCACTGTTAAAATAAGTTAAGGATACTCATGACCTAGAAAAAGAAAATCAATATCAACAATAACTAGGAAATAAGTGTATATAAAAATGACCAAGAACTGAAGGGAATGTCATTAATACAGAAGTGTTAAAACAATCATAGTTCCCATGGAACCACTCAGAGAAAAAAACAAGAAGGAGAGGAGATTCAGGAGTCATTATTTGTATCTCACAATAGAAAATTACCTTCTATTGTTGAACAATATGTTAGAGTAACATCTTTTTTCCTGTAAACAACGAAACTATACGGTGAAGAGTGACAGCAGCCATAATTTCCATAGTATATGAGTAAGTCCAACTAATGCACAGATAACTTTTCATTAAGACAATTAAGTTAATATGAATTCTCGGTCACCTCTTGTACCACTTGTATATGTCCACATGCAAAGACACACACAAGATAGAGACTTAATACAAAACAGTACATTCTGCATGCATTCTTCTGTGATCTTTTTTCCCATAAAAAGATGTATAGTGAAAATCATTTACAACTTGTTGGCCCTGAGCACTTTCCTCAAAGTTCTTACCAAATATGAAAACAATTATGGCTTTCCACTTTTAACATTTTAAGCCACCAAATGGTAAACAGGAACAGTATGAGTAAGATTAAGAGTCTGAAAGTTACTGTAGCTATTCAAAGATTACTCTTCTACAGATTCTGCAAAAAAACCTGTTGCTTTTGGCTTTGCTGAGAGCTCCCTGTGCTTCTTATGTCGTGATAAAGATAATAGATGAAAATATTGCATGTGTATATGAGTTGCTTGGAAGGGAAAGAGATACTTTAAATTAGCCTTTGTGAAGCATTGAGATTTCAGATGGGGAATACACTATTAAAATATGGCCATTATATTACTTTTACTATCTCTAGTCTGAAGGAAACAGGCCAGTTAAGGACTACCTTGTTTGAAGATTCACTTAGGGCAAACATTAGCACGACTTATGTTAATAAAACATGTTTAGAAAGCATCTTACAGTAATGTGCACTATGTAGCAAGTTGGAAATAACACAAATGTACAAGAGGCATAGCAGAGCCAGAACCTGATGTTGTCTTGACTGGCACTTCTATTCTAAGCAGTGTGTTCTTTTCACAAAAGCTAGTGACAGGTAAAGGGTGTAGAAATCTGAAATTATTTACTTCAGGAATAAGAAAGAGATGAGAATCATAAACACAGAAGCTCAAATCCAGTTCTCATTCACACCTCAGCCTAACATAACATGGTTACTAAAGCCACAGTAATAGCATAGGGTTGATTTAAAATGAGACAGGAGGGTATTTCAATGTCATTAATGTTCCTTGAAGTCAAAAACCAAAACAAAATATTTAGAGGAGATGAATCTAGTCAATCTCCAGATGCCTACATCTGAGCAATGCCCCCTAGGCTCTGGGAAGAAATAGAAGATTGACATGATCTATTTTGGAGAACTGTATGAGAGTGATATCACATGCTCTCTAGAAGAGCTGATTTGCTGTCAATAAGAGTTAGATTAGTCTTAAATAGTGTCAGATAATTAAAAGTTGAGAGAGAGTGGAGTCTTACCAAGAAAATTCTGAACTACTTTTTCAAAACTTTTTGCTCAACATTCCTCAGCGTAGTAAGAAAAACAGCAGATGCAAAGCTACACTGTTGAACTCTTGACATAGCTGTTCTCCCTCTTTTATGTTTTATTCTATAAAAACCTTTGAAAATTATTCAAAAGCAGCATTTCCAACAACCATAACTATATACTTAGAAGGCTGAATTCTCATCTTTCTAATAACTTCTCTCTAAAATAAAAAAATCTAAAAGTCTGAGGAAAATACAGTAAAAATCCTGACTTCATTGAAATCAGTAAGAATGTATATGGGAATAAGATTTTTTCTGAATGTTTTCATCTTACTTGATATAGATATTTTGAAATCAACATATTTTTCTGATAAATAACTCTTCAGACGTAGCTGTTTGCATACAGAGCGTGACTTTCTATATGTAAAATGTAATCATGCTTATACCATCTTCATCTCACTTGCAGCTATTTCCTTAAAATATATCCTCTTCATGCCCCTGATTATAGTGAAGATCTAGCTATTGATGCAGGATTGAAAGATGCAAACAGATTGTTGTAAAAATATTTTATTTTTCACCTTGTTTAGCTTTTAAATACATATTCACATTTGAAAAGTTACAGTACATGGACTATCGTAATCTTGAAAAGTGAGTGACCTAAAAATATTGGGATCATACATGTACTTAAATTGAAACAGCTGCAGAATTGAGTGGTTCTTAACTTATTTCCAAGTGGGCTATTTGCCTGTTACACACTGATCATTATGTAAGCTAAATAGCACATGCAATATAAAAGCATATATCAATGCTATTTTTAAGAAGTCTGATGAATCTTTAATTGCTTAATTCTGTGAAACAAGAGAAAGAGAAAGGGTGATTCTGAGTATGTCAGTGTGGGGAACTTAAATGCTAAAAATGGACGTGTCTCTGAAATGTAGATAAAAGAAAGATGAAAGCTTTAAGAATGGTTAAGTTCGGAATTAGTTGCTTTAATTCCACACTTAAAATATCTAAGACCTGAAATTAATTACATTATCAATTTCCATGGTACCTTTGCTCCATACTTGCTCATTGGGAAAACAGTTTACAGATTTGTTTCTAATCAGAGCTTCTCAGATATAGCACTATATAGAATCAAAACTGTACTACCATTTCAAAATAATTAATAACATTTATCTCAAATAGAGAATTTCCAGTTTTTCTTTTTATTATAGGAGATGAATCAGTAGTCACCAAATCACAACAATGAAGATGGCAACACCAAAAATAACATGGGACAAGTGTTCTCAAAACTCCAGGAGTGTGATTCTGATCACCTATCAAAAATAAAAAAGAATACCTGTCTTTTCCAACTTAAAACACTACAGATAAGGAACGAGATTTATTACACCTTACTTGAAACAGTCTGTGTAATGATTATGTACTTATTAAGAATCTGAATCAGATTTTGGCATTTGGGAAAGAAGTTCCAAATAATAACCACACGTAACAATCACAATTCCCCTTCAAAGGAATTTTCCTGTAAGGGTATGGCTTGAATGTTGGTAGCTAATTAATGCTAACAAAAGAAACCAACCAAACAAAAAAAAACAAATCAAAACAAGCAAAACTAATATATTAGTAAAACTACAAAGTCTAACTTCATGCACATAATCTTTAACGTGCCAAAGTCCTACTCTCACTTCCTAATACAAAACAGCACACGTCAAATTGAGATCAATGCAAAAATCCTAACACAAATCCAGATTTCTATGTTTACAAAGAAAGGGAACAGTGAAGAACCTTGATTTAAAAAAAAAAAAAACCAAACAAAAAACAACACACAAAAAAACAAACTAAAACCCTCCACTGGCATTTTCAAAAACTAGATCAAACTGGACAGCCAAAATTTGAATTAATGGATTTTATTTCTGATGCACAGGGATAGATCTTGAACTTATTCCTTAACTTGCCTAAATCGTCATAGATGGCTAAATGGAAGATAGGTTTTCTGATGTGTGAAGAATTTGAGAACTGTGCAGAAACTATAGTACAGTCGATAAGTTGAGTGCACAGACTGTAAACTAATTTTCATGAATATGACTTTTAATTTAGAGCTAGGCACATGGGCAAAGTACTTGAAAACTCATATCAATGCTCACCAGCTTGCAGATGACTACCAAGTGGCCTAATTTTTTATTAACATTATAGAAGGAAATTGATTTACAGTGGAAGACTACTTTGCTGTAGCAGTTAATACTACATTTACATGCCTCTATAATTTACTTCACTTACGGCTGTCACTTATATTAATATTCATTATAAAAGTCCTCTTCTAATATTGCTTGATTTGACAGGAATGCATTAGCTCTGACGAATGCTTTATAACGTGCTGAGACAATATTAATACAAGCAGAACCTCTGATAATTGCTGTTATTTAAATACAAAGATTTTATTTTTTTATTTGAATTTACCCTTTCCTCTCTTCTTCCAACCCTTCGTTAATACAAGTTTTGATAACTATACATCAGTCAGAATCATTCCTAAGCTCAGCTTGGCTTGCTAGACCACATGTAAAACTGAACCAATTCAGCCCTTTCAGAAAATTTAAGATACAAAAATTGTTATAATATTTTGGTTTGGAGAGGTATATGTTTTAACTAGAAGTAAATCACTTCCCTTAGTTGTGATCTCTATTTTATGTAACAATAAACATATTCTTCCTCCTTGGGAGATGACTTGTTCACGAAAGCTGCTTATCCATGTGTAATCCGAAATCAAAGTCAGAATTTTTACAAGCATAAAGTAGAATAAACCTGGCTGTCAAGTTTACTACAACTCTACAGGGTTGTAATAAGACTCATCTGGAGAAATAGGGTCTGAAGTTTCAGGGGATATATAAGTGAGGTAGTACCACAAATTACATTCAAATTTTGCAACATAGACAATAAAATTAGTCCCTTGCTTCTCTATCAGAATCGTTCAGTTCCTTAAAGACCTAAAAGAGGAATCTTGTATAAAGTGCACTGTTGCTTCACTAGCCTGTAGCCAACCTAGGTTAAAAAATGTTTCAAATAATAACTGTTAGTTGAATCATAGAATGGTTGGATTGGAAAGGACCTTAAAGATCATCTAGTTCCACCCCTCTTGCCAGGGAATGTTATTTCTTACATGAAAATTTCCTTCTGAGCAATAAAAACCCAATAGGTTGCCAAGCACCTCTCTTTTATAAATGCAGATTTGGTCATATATGAAAGAACAACTTGGGATATCATTTTCATTATTCTGACATCAGTCAACCATTCAGTACTGCAGAGATACAACTTCTTTCCACATTTACTTTGTACAACTTCAAATCAAATTAAATTTCTGGAAGCATGGTGCCTTGGGTGATGATCACACCTGAAGTTAAATTCGGTTAAGAAATACCTTAAACTGGCTGTGAAATGATCAAATAGTTAAGTCTCCTAAGGCTTCTTCTGGTCAATTGATGGACTTTATTGTCAATACTTCAGATATTATACTTCAGTATTTCAGATATTCAGGTCAAATGGCCAAAAAAGTCCATTAAAATAAAATATATAATACTTAATTCTTCAAACCAGGACTTGAAGCGATTAGTAGTATATTAGGTTAACCATGAATACTGAAAATAAATATGTGTCTTTGTTCAGTTCACATAATCAGAGATATATTTAAAATAAGAGAACAACAACAAAAAAACCCAATAAATAAACCACATCAAAAGTACCAGAGAAACTCCTTACTTTGGTAAAATATCAAATCTTTTCTCTCGATTCAGAGACTGCCCAAGTACGTAGTAATGACCTTGAAAAAGATAAGTATGTTCTTCAAGCTGATACCAAAATACGCAGTAGTGTGGGCTCAACCATTGGAAAGCTCTCCCTGCCAACCATAAAGCAAGTGTGCACGCCATAGCCATTGCTCAGAGTACGATGACACACTATCAAAGGAAGATAAATGCACTCCCGGATATGTAAGGCTGGAAATGTCAGCAATATATCTCATGAGTTGCATAATGACAGCCATCTTGATTAGATACAGTGTATCTGAGGAAGAGAAAAATACTAAGTTTAAAGTAGCAAATCTCCATGTGAGAATAGAAAAGAGAGAAACTGTTTTTTTTTCAAATTTCTGTTTTGGGCTTTGGGTTTGTTTGGGGGTTTTTGGTTGTTTGGGTTTTTTCAGTTGTTGGTTTTTTGGTTTGTTCTGGGCTTCTTATGGGGTTTTTTCCCCCATAAACAGCAGTTGGCAACAAACTGAATAAAAATAATACAAGCAGAGGTGCAAGACAATGACCTTTTCTGGTTGAACCAGATTATCATCCACCATACTTGGATTTATTTTTTTTTCCCTCCACATCATTGTTTGTCCCCTCAGTATGCTCATTTCAAGGGTTTACTTTGAAGTGTTCTGGAAAGCGAAGTTTTGCATTTTAAAAAATCTCTCTAAAGGATTAAAAGACTATTACCTGAAGGAAGCAATGAGACAGATTTCCAATTACAGATGGTTCTTCTAGACTATTACTAGATTGACAAAAATGTAGCAGTTTAAGTGTTGACAACCACATTGTTAATTAGCTATTAGGAATGGGCTAATTCAAAATTCCATTAATTTTCTTTCTTTGTTTAAATTTAGCTAGCAATTGTTAAAAGCTTAAAACAAAATGTCAGTAGGAGGTAGTCATGAAGCAGGTTTCACAGTTGTGATAGAGGACAATCAGGGACCTTGACTTGGAGCTAGACAAACCACTGGATAATTGAAAGGCAGTGCAATAACAATTCAGCATTCGTGAACAGCTACACAGTGGACAGCTTGAAGAATCCTCTGGCAGAGGAAAATCAGAAGTATAAACAAGAATCTCAAATTTTTGTACAGTGAAAGCACATGTGAAAAATTTTTGTACAGTGAAAGCACATGTGAAAAATTATCAACAACAAAATGTGATGATTGAAGGTTTAAATTTGCAGCAGCAGGCTGGGTAATTTTCCTTTAAATTTACCCAAACATATCAGTTAAATGCAATTATGCATTGTTAATATTCAGACAGGCTGTTATTTCCTTTTAAACAATTCGGTGAGCCTCAAAGGAGTGCCCTGAGTTTGACTCAAGAAGGCTTCCAAATATCTGCCAAAAAAATGAAAAGGAGACGCAGTCCCTATGCAAGTGTGGTTGGACCCCAAGATCTAGCAGGGCAAGTTTTGTCAGTATAAGTTTTACAGCTGCTCCATTAGTTTCCATGTTTTACTTTCATCTTTATCATGGGCATAATTTAACTTCTTCACTCAGTAACACAGTTACCACACTCTCCATTAATATCTACAGCAGGAGCTGCAGGACCATAACACAAGATATACCTCAGGCTGGCAAACTACACTGAGAAAACAGCAGGAGAAATGAAAACCCTTTCGGTTCCCCTCGTCATCTTGGTAAGTCAGTATCTGACCATCCAGGTATCCAGTAATGTGCATGAATTTATCTACATTTAAATAAAACCAGCTACTTGACTTGTGCTTCCATAAAAAAAACCTTGTAGATGGATTAGTGTGTGTGGATTTTCATGAGGGAAGTGTCAGTCTCAAGCTTACTGCCACAAAGACAATGTTATTGGATTAAAAGTTCCCAAATACCAGCAGTTTGAGAGATTATTTCTGCTTTCACAGCAGAAAAGGACCCGTGGATGATGGTTGATAGTTGACTGATTATGAGTCAGCAGTGTGCCCAGTTGGCCAAGAAGGCCAATAGCATCCTAGCATGTATCAGAACTAGAGTGGCCAGCAGGACTAGGGAAGTGATTATTCCCCTGTACTCGGCACTGGTGAGATTGCACCTTGAGTATTGTGTTCAGTTTTGGGCACCTCAATACAAGAAAGACATTGAGGTGCTGAAGCAGTTGCAAAGAAGGGGAAAAAGGCTGGTGAAGGGTCTGGAAAACAAACCTTATGAGAAGCAGCTGAGGGAACTGTAGTTTTTTAGTCCAGAGAAAATGAGAGACCTTATCGCTCTCAACAACTATCTGAAAGGAGGTTGTAGTGAAGTGGGTGTGCTCTTCTCCCAAGTTACAAGTGATGAAACGAGAGGAAATGGCCTCTAGTTGCACCAGTGGAGGTTTAGATTGAATANCAGACCCAGTTGTTTCCCCTTCCCCCTTCACTTCTAGTTTAAAGACCTCTCAATGAGCCCTGCTAACTCCTGCCCCAAAAGTCTTTTCCCCCTCTGAGACAAATACATTCCACCTGCTGCCATGAGGACAGGTGTCTCATATAGCAGCCTGTGATCAAAGAATCCAAAGCCCTGCCTTTGGCACCAGTCACGTAGCCATTCGTTGACCTGTAAACTCTTCCTGGTTACCTCTTCACCCATCCTTGCAGGAGGTATGGAGGCAAACACTACTTGCGCTCCAGACCCCCTAACCAGTCGTCCCAGGGCCCTGAAGTCTCTCTTCATTGCCCTTGCAGTACTTGTAATAATTTCATCACTGCCAGCCTGAAACACCAGCAGTGGGTAATAATCGGAGGGCTTTAATCGGAGGGAACATTGCTAAATCGGAGGGAGCATCGTCCATGCTATGGATTTTGCATGGAAGCCTTCCCCAAGTAGCATGTTCCCAGGGGCTGTGAGCATTGTCAGTCCTATGCACACACATTCTAGAGATGTCCTCACTAGTGATCTATGAAATTGTGCTGCTGAAGCTCACTTGCACTAGTACTCTGTGACTGAGGTAATGGATTAATCCTTCTGCAAACCATTGATCTTGCCCTGTGTCTGGTAGTGTAACAAGGAAATATCTGAGCAGGAAGCATGTGCAGGAAAAGTGTGAAAAGGTTGTTTGGCAAGATCTGCCATCTATTTCAAGTTCCCTATGTATTGTCATCAGCAGCTGCTGCTAATTCCTTATACTTGAAAGCAGGAAAAAAGTAGGTATACTTTTCCTACTGGGAAATGGTTTATTATGGGCTACTACTGTAAGTAAATTCAACTAGATGGTTGAAGTGGGTGATCTCTTGAAGCAACCTTCAGATGGATCCTGCTAAGACAATGCTAGAAACTTGCAGCTATTAAACCAGCAGAGTGGAAAATGAACCAGAAATAGTAAATAGTAGAAAGTAGCAAAGGAAGGGATTAAAACTGCATGGAAGCTGTCTCAGGACTCCTGTGATAAGGGGAATGAACTAAAGAGCTCATTCAGGTGCTCTAATGTAAGAAAATGGCCATTTGCAAGCACAAATGAGATAATTTGAATAGTGTGATAAAAAAGTCTGATTTTTTAAAATTTGTATTCTCTGTAATACTTAGCTGGAAACATGGGTTACAAAAAGTAATGCCACTACCTATCACAGAATCATCCGTCATCTAATCCAACTCCCCTGCCATGGGCAGGGACGTCTCCCACCAGACCAGGTTTGCTCAGGACCCCATCTAACCTGGCCTTGAATGTCTCCAGGGATGGGGAATCCACCACCAGTCTGGTCAACCTGTTCCAGTGTTTTACCACCCACATGGTGAAAAACTTCTTATTTCTAACCTAAATCTACCCTCCTTCAGTTTAAAACCATTACCCCTCATGGTATCACAACAGGTTCTGCTAAAAAGCCTGTGCTCATCCATCTTACAGGCCCCTCTTAGGTATTGAAAAGTGGGAATGAGGTCACCTCAGAGCCTTCTCTTCTACCTATGCTTTGATCACTGTTGATCTACTGGATCAAATAATTAGATCCTTCTGAATCTCCTAAAATGCTTATTACAGTGCTTAAAACTAATCAGAGGTGAAACAAGGAAGTGGAAACAGTACTAAGATTGAAAGAAATAGGAAGAATGCTTGAAAATATACAACTTGGGAATTAAAATTTGAATTTTAATTCTCACTTAATTCAAATTCTAGTAGTGATAGAAAAAGAAAATACTAAAGCAGGTATAATAATAGAAAGAAATTAGTCTTCCAGAGAAAGAAAACATCTTTAACTATTTGGAGTCAATTTTGTGACATAATTAAGGACACTGAGATAGGGTATAGGCAGCTTTGCACCATAAGGCCTTTGTCTATTGAGAAAAAACTATACCAGCAATTACAATTTTCTAAGGTTTTATTTAATCAAGCACTATTCATTTGTCCAGTCCCGTGCAACACACAGAAAGATAAAATATTATGACCTAGGTAGGACGTACTTCAGGAATCAATTCATGAGCTTTGAAAGTGCATGTTGTTTGACTGAAGTCAGAAGAATTGGTCTCATGTTTAAATTTAAGTACTATTAAATTTGTCACACAAAGGACTTCATTACAGAATACCTCAAATGTATAATGCAGAAGATCTGCAGTCTCCAGGCAGCAAAGACATTTTTCTGAGAGGAATCTGGAAGACAAATTATATATCTAAAGCCAGAAAAAAATACTTATGTCCAAACTTTTCTCCGACATACAACAGAACATTGCCCAGAGGACTTCCATTATTAATTCCTGAGCCAAACCTCATAGCTTTGGTCAAATGATTATGAGAATACCACATGAGATTTTGTATATGTTATAACCCTTTTCATCATTAAAAAGGTTTTGTCTTTATTGGGGAATGAAGCTAGCTATTTTCCACCTGCAGTCTTTGAATGTTGTCATACGTCCCAACAAGTAGGAGTTGTTTTACTATTAGATTGATGTTTTCATGCATATTTTTATAGACTGTAATCAAAATACTGCTTGCATTCTCTTTGATAAAGTAAATACTGTCATTGAATTCATCTACCTCATTAGGTCTTTCACTATTAAGCCATTCTTAAATAATTGTATTAGATCTTCCCTAAGTTTCCACTCAATTTGATAGTCTTTGAAAAAAATAGTAATAATAATAGAAATAATATAGTTCATTTACAGTAATAAAAGAAACCAAAATCTTTACATTCCTCCATTATTCTCAATAAAAGACTTTTTCACAAGACTTTCTGGAAACATCAATATATCAGTGGTTCCTTTGTAGGTGATATTTAACCATGTACTCCCAAGTTGCCTTCATCTTTACATGTAGTTCCTCTTTTCAATAAACCCTTTATTATTTTTTCCTGAGAACAACATATTCTGTTGTATTAAAAGCCTTTGATTCACTGAATCTCCAACTCATCTTTATTACTTACCCAGAACTCTAGTTTCTATGCCATTTGCAATTTGTAAAGAGTTTATAATTTCTTGCAGGTAACTGATGATGTAAGATTAGACTGGAGCTAAGACCCTATTCCAAAAGGATTTCACTGGAATATTTCTACACCAAGTTGTACTTTGTGATTGCATTCCAAGGACTATGATTAGCAGGTTTAAAACCACTTAATAGTTTCCATATTCATTTTGTACCATTCCAGCATATTAGATAATTTTTAACCTCTGCACTTTCTAGAGCCATGCAAACAAAAAGCATTAGCATGCTTATCCTTTATCAATCAAATATGTAATCTCATAAAAACAATTTTAGGTAGGAAAGTCTAACTTTTAATCAATTCATATTAATCATCATTATATAACTGATCTCATTCAGCTCAGTACTCAAGTCCCCTGTCTTTCTTTTTCCCAAGATAGTTGTCAGGCTGATAGACCTACAAATACTTGATTCATCCTGTTTACCTTTTGTGAATACTGACACAATGTTGACTTTCCTTTAGTCCTCTGGATTTTCTACAGTGTCTGCAATGTACAGGAAAACGGAAGAGTTTACTCAGAAAACTATCAGCTTCTTTTAAAAACTTTCATATGCAACTTCTCCCAATCTGTTGTCTAATTTAGTACTTGTGGTTAAATACACTTAATGTTACCATTAGCATGGAAAGCACTTAAACAGTAACATTATCATGAAGTTTACATAAGCTGTTTTTTTCCCTTCACAACTCAAATCTATCAGACAGAGCTCCTTGGTTCCTGTTACTCTTAAAAGCACCTTTTGATTTCCCTTGATGAGTCTATATTTATTCTTGTATCTATTTTTTTCTTATAATAAGACTGTAGTTTCTAATTTACATAAATTTTTCTAGGTCCTTTAACACTTAATTCCTTTATGGACATACTGTAAAACAAGATTTTTCATACTGGAAGACTGCTATTTGATGAATCACGGTGGAATACAGAATACACAAAGATTAAATGGAAAATACACAATACTTGATCAAGATGTTTGAAACACTATATGGATTTGGAGAATAAAAGACTCTTAAAATACCCATTCTGAAGTTATAGGTGTGGCCTGCCTGAATTACCTGTAAGAGAGCCATTAACTACATGGAAAACCACATTAAGTCTAAGAAGCACAGAGCTCAGGTGCATGAAGACCAACCGCATGTTTGCTTTCCTCCTCAAACAGATATTGTAATCACAGCTATGCTTTGTCTTCAGATAACTCGATGCTTGCTGGTGCCCAAAATACCTTGCTAATGTTAAGCTCAGCTTAGACTTGTTGATATGATTTACAACTGCAGTGCCAGCAAACCAGATGTTAGATGAATTTTTGTATTTTGTCATATATTCAATGATTCAAAACACAATAAATTTCTTATTTATTTTTCTGTTTTAGGGGTAAGGAAGGGGGACAATGGCAGAAACTGACAAGACATTTGGTCCTGTCTGATATTTTAGTTTGTTTTATCTTTGTTTGACTGGGGTCAAATATAAAATTAATATCTGCAAAGTCTAATGCCATTAATACAGTAAGTGGAAGGCATATTTTGGCAAAGAAATGACACAGTACAGAAGAAATCCACCTATAAGACTTCTCCAGCTGAGGAAAGAAATCACTGACCATCTGCTAATACTTCAAATAGATTATTGAAAGATGTGGAATACCAAATAGAAGACAGAATAAATATAATTCTTGCAAAATAAAATTGTTCTTAACATTCTTACAGTAGTTTTGAATAGTACTCAGTTTTGGCCAATTTCCGAAAATGCCAGGATAATCTGTTTCTAGAAATAATAATTTCTGCTGTACTGGGTTCTTGTAACATGAATGGACAATGAAATGGACTGGGTAAAGCAGATTACCCTATGTTTATTACTGTAACTCCAGTTCCGGTTGTCTTTAGGTCAGTCTGAATGGTGCTATAAGGGCATTGTACAGCAGTGGCTCCAAATATTTAGCACAGTACATTTGCTCCTATTCTTAACTGCACTCCCCTACTTTCTTAGTTTAGGCGTGGCAAGTATATGACATGAACAAGAAAAGAAAATAATCCAAGCAAGCTCTAAAGCATCTTTGGAGATGAGGTCACCTTTGTCTTAGAAAACACAAAACAAAACCAGTCCTCAAACAGATAACAAACAATTACTTCTTATTTCTACATTGTCCAGTCAATGTAATGTGAGCTGGAAAAAACCTAGGTCACTTAAATGAAGACCTATCTTCTCTTCTGTTTCCCTCAAAGCAGACCCTTCTCATTTGAAAAATTCCAGACTCACAAAACCCGACCACCTATCTGAGACCATTGAATCAACAGCTTCTGCTCCATTCCAAATTAGTCCATAAACTGGCAAAATAAACAATTATGCAATAGTAAAGGGCTTCTGAATTTGATGTTTTACAATAGAAACTTGAAAGAGGATCTAGGATTGCAGTACCATGCGCTTTTTTTTCCTTTTTTGAAATCCTGATGGCTAGAACTGTGGAGTCTTCAGACCCATCCTACTAGCTAGTGTCAATGCCATTCCCAACATAACAAAACACACCATGAAGAATAAGTCATTAAGCAGATAACATGCTACAGTGCTGGATCCAGTTTTTAGGGCAATAATGATGAATAACTGATAAACAGATACCTGATAAACACAAGATTGCTTCCAAGATTTCCAGTAGTTACAACTATGGGCATGCAGCAACCAAGTTGACATTTCCCTGAGATACTATGAATGACCCTATTGAATATTTCAATAGAAAATGCTTTTCAGACCTACAAACAATACCATTATTAGTATTGGACTTTCATACTGATTCAATAGGCTGATATAGATGTTGTGACTGACAGCAGTTTCTATCTGCAGGATTATTCAAGCATGAAATTGTTGTCAAGGCAATCCCAATCAAAAGCAGCTGGGCCCACAGAAAATATATGATGTTCATATGATAAAGCCCTCAGCATACGTAGATGCAAGAAAAGAAAGATTTTATTGCACATTCATGATCAATTGAGGCACACATAAATTACTGTAATTTTTATACTGCCATTTAGCTACACTCTGAAAGAAAGAAAAAGCCTAAGTTCTACATAGAGATCAAAAGAGAAGCTATTGTCTTCCAAATTACCATCCAGCTCTAATGCAAAATTAGTACAACAGTCTGTGGAATGCTGATAACATTTTGTGCTGCAGCTAGCTACAGATTGTCTGAAGTACAGAGAAGTCAGAGGTGATTTAATGTGAAAGATGTAGCACGGTTAATTTTTAGTGGTTTGGGCTGAATTTTCCAAGCATGTGATTAAGAGAACTGATAGCTGTGAATAAGTATTCTCTAATTTCCAAATAAATGATAAGAGAATCAGAAAATAAGAACATCTCTTTCAGACTATAGTTTCTTTCAAAGATCTTTCATTCAAATAAAATTAAAAAAGAAAAAGTTGAACTTTCAGAATTGGGTGATTTGGAAGTGGGCCATGAAGTCCAATAGCTGGCTCTGAAATCCATCTATGTTGTGCTAATCACCAAGCACTTACTCCTCATTTATTATTTCACACTTGCAACTTTGGAATGGTCCACCTGAAATGTCTCAAACAAGTTAATATGAAGTAAAAATCCTTACAAATTCAAGCTTTGAGGTCATTTTTCTGTATTGAGATGTACTAAAATATTGACTTGTAAAGGAAATCAAATTACATCCAGGATCTCACAAGCCTAAATTAGCTTGTTAATTCTGTTGTGCCATAAGCAATGCTGAAGAAATCACTTGCCAAAACAAAAGCACACTTTCTGATATAATAAAATGCAACAAAACAACAGTTAAGTTATACAGAGTGCACTGAATTGCCTTCTTAGATTAAACACCCTTAATATAATAATTGCATATAGAAGGGTATCAACAGTTTAAGGTGTACCGGCAAATCACACACTGGCATCATACAGTAAGGTGTTTCTGCATCCCCCAGCAGTTTTTGAATAGTATTAAATACTATATTGAATTTTAAATACAGCTGACATTTGTGTCATTATTTCTTTTAGTTACAAAAGATGACAAGAAAATCTGCTGTCTATAAAAATGCTAATAACTAGGCAGTGGCACTTTTAATCAATAAATATGTAAATGTCATAAATACAGAAGTGTGTCTTCCTCAGCTTTCCTTAGGAAAGGAAAAGTTAAGGTGGTTTGCCGTTAAGAGCAAAGGATTAAACAAATAACTCGAAGAGTAAATGATAAAATAGGGCAGACACACCAAGCAACACCAGAAATAATCCAATAATTCTTAATACATGGAAGCCCTCATAAACCTTAAAGCCTACCCATTACCAAAACATATGTTTATAATAAAAAAAAAAAAAGAAAAGAAGCTCAAAAACTGAATGTAAGGGAAATAAAATGAAAGTGGAAATAAAAGGAAAGTAGAGATAAGAGAAATTGATTTTCCTTTTCAAATGGGAGTTCATTTCCATTACAGATTCTGGAGCTGAACCAGGAACTGCACAAATATTTTTATGTACAGAGATAACATACACATGGCTTTGACTATCTATGTGATAAAAAGAAAGCAAGCAGGGTATGCTAATCCATGATATTGGACGAAACAACAGTTAACTACCTGTCTTGAACACAGAAGAGCAAATTTTGCAAACAAACATGCAGAAACATACATATAAATATATTAAAATAATATTTCTTCATATTTTTAAATTAAACTGCTGTAGTATTAATCAATTGTACATTGTCCTTCTATAAAGAATCATTCGACCAAGTTTTCAGTTGAGGACTAAGTCTGAAAACTTTTCCCTACAATTTAGAGTGGAAGTTTTGAACCTTAAACAAAGCAACAAATACTAATAACAAGAGTCCCTTGACTCCTTACTAGAGACCCGAAAGAGACACAATATTCTAATAGGATGTGTTCACTAGGACACCTATGGCTGAATGTAACACAAGAAAGATGAAGTTAATATTTTAATATTAAACCATACATACTCTAGCAGTCTACCTTTATTAGGCAATAATTTTCAAAAAAATTAGATGAGAAAAAGGTTAATGTCTTTTAAAAACCAAGGAAACAATAAAAAAATCAAGAAACTCACCATCAGTAGGAAATATAAAAACTATTCAAAAGCATATTAAAATTTACACTTGACAGACAGGAATAGTGTCATTTGTTGCATGAACTAACTAACACAACTCAGATTTTGAACACTGAGCATCAAATTCTTATAGAGCAATTATTGATTCAGTTAAAAAGAATCAAAACGTGGAGAAAAAAAGGACACATTGAAAGAAAGGGCAATTTGGTCACTGAGGCTGCAATTTGTATCAGTGTAGCAGTTTACATCTGACCTAGTCACCACAGGCATTTTTTTATACTTTTTCTCATGTCTTTACCATTCATCTGATTTATTATAGTTGTTGACTTTAGAATCAGATGAATTGTGCCCTAGACTTCATTGACACGATTTCCTCTCACACTAAAGAGAAGCCAGTGGAATTAGTGTCAATATGTATGTCTATAGTTGGTCAAAGAAATACCACTTAGGCTCTCAATTAATATTATGTTTAATATCCTCTGTCCTTCTCTCCTTCATATATTCAATAAAACCAAAAGTACAGGTAACAGCCTAAGAAGTTCAGTAGATTTAATTCTCTTAAAACATTCCTTGCATTTGAAGCTGAGTTCTCCATCTCAGTAACGGTGTAAAATATCCTGCATACTGTGCAACACGTCAGCATTACTCCCTACATATATACAGACCAACTTCAGCTCCAGTGTAAGCTGATGTTAAGGCAACAGATCTGCGTTACCTTTTATTTCCAGTATCTGTAGACTCTTGAGTCATCCCACAGAAGCACAGTTTAAGATTGCAAGGGTGATAAAATGCACTATGGAATTATCAGAAAAGGCATAATAGACAAAGACAACACAGTACACTTGATGTACACTTAAAGACAACAACAGGGCATTAAAAGTATAAAATAGCTCTGAAAATAAAACCTCTGAATTTGTCATGTACTTCAACAGAAAGACATAAAGAAACAATCTAAAGAGCAAGAGAAAGATCTTCACACTTAAATCAGGTCCCATCAATGATCTTTTTGTAATTTTAATTGCATGTAAAATACACTTTGTAACAGTACTGCATAAATTCAATGTGATTTGCCTGATGGGAACTAGTACAAACCTATTAAAAGCTATGCATTAGCAGAATTTAGATATTTGGATAAGCCTTACTCATTTTCATTTCAGTTCTTTTCTTTGAGCTTACTCTTATTTTTTTCTTATAGTTTCTTAGTTCTTATTTTTACAATAAGACACAAAGGATAATAGAAAAAGTGCTAGATGAACTGCTAGGGTCAAAAAGCGCTGTGGTCACCAACACAAAGTAGGAGGCCAGCCACTAGTTGAGTCCTCCATGAATTAATATTGGTTCCAAAATTGTTTAAAGTTTTCATTAATGACCCAGACAATGGGACAGAGTGCATCCTCAGCAAGGTTGCTGATACAAAACTGGGAGGAGTGCCTGGTACAGCAGATGGGAGTGTTGCCTAGACAGGCTGGAGAAAAGAGACAACAGGAGTCTCCTGAAGTTCAACAAAAGAAAATGCTGAAGTCCCACATGGGAAGCAATAACCCTACACATCAGCCTGGACTGCAGGTCAGGGGTGACCTTGTCAATCTCCAGATGTCCCTTTTGAGGTCCCTTCACAGAACCTCAAAAATTCTGTGATCCTGTGGTATTTGTGACTGCCAAACTCCAACATATCTTCCTGAATCTCTCCATTTCATGCTATCTTCCTTTTTAGTTCCTTCAAAGTTTGCCTTGCCTTGTCACAAAATTTCTGATTTCTCTGTCCTTCCTGCCTTCCTTTTTCATGCCTAAGACCTTGCCAAACTGACTCCTCTCTTCCACTCCACTTGCTCTCCATTTCAGAATTATCCCAGAATTACATCGTTTCATCTGCTAACCAGAAATATCCTATCAGTTCATAGATAAAAAGAAAAAGGGAAAGTAAAAAAAAAGTACTGGAAAGGGGCAGTGCAACTCAAAATTTCCCACAGAGAAGACTTTTCATATGTGCCAGTGAAAAAAAAATTTGAGAACTTACGCTTTCTCCCATGCTGCTAACTACACATACATTCAGTCTCAGAAAAAAAGCTCTCCTCCTTTTTCTTCTAAACCATCACTTGAACGTGTTTGTGCTACCACTCTTTTAAAATACCTGCTTATTACATTAACAGTGTCTATCTCCCTAAGTTGTCTTCTTATGTGTAGACTGTAAGCTTTTTAGGACAGATGCCAGTACCTTTTCCCTGACAGCATGCAGGTCTCTTAGCTGCTAAGACTGTACTAATGATAGATGATCTTCTCTGTGCCTTGGCCCAGATACACACATTTTCTGTTCATCACATTCTTTGTTTTTATGAGCTGTTCATTGCATTTAGGTACATAGAATTTAGGACATAGTGTATAACGTTCTAAAGCAACACTAAAGACTTTGCTATAATGATGGCTTCCAATGACATCTTCTCCCTTGGAAAGTTTTATTCCTTCTTCTCCATTGTAACAAATGGTCTAACTCACTCTGAATTCTCTGCTGGATAAATAAATAAATAAAATTAGCCCAAATCTTCAAGACCTAATTTGTGATACTCTGGTCGTGAAGAGTCCTTTTTAACTTCAAATAGCCTTGGAAAAGATGAGTATTTAGACATATGCAACAACTATTGGGATACGATTTTACATGGATATAATCTTGGACACTAGATTCAAAAAATCCAAGTGCAGGATAATGACTTCATTGGACAGGACTTTAGGTCCTTATACGAGGACCATTATATGACAGAACATAGTCTAACTAAATATATTCAGAAAGGTGTTCCTAAATTATCTGTCCTTACAGCCTACGTGAAGGCGTGAAGCATCTTCATGAGGAAAATATACCTTGGAAGAAAGGAGGGGCAATTTTTAAAGCTGTCAAGGATGTTTAACAGCTTTATGCCAAGGAATATGTATGCATGTATGTTAATATATGGTGAAAACGTGAATTTTTATTGTCACCCTGAATTGGATAATCAAGAAATACTGAAACCTGGCTTGTATACTCCCATAAAGTGGACTTGTCTTTGGAATGGTCACACTCTGTTCTTCTGTCCTGAGTGACTATAGGTATCACGTAATAAATGGTAAATACAGATGAAAGAAGGATGTTAAATAATAGAAGTAGTAACAAAGTTCCCACATGTTGAGAATGGCATTGTCCATTATATGACTGCCAACATAACTCTTTATGATATTTCATTCCCTCAAAGATTTCTAAGTTCAAGCATTCTAATAATTCTAAAAGTTTGTTTAAAGGTGTAAAAAAAAAAAGCAATTTTCACTGAATGAGAAAAATGACCTCATATTTTATGTTTTCTCCTTAACACATAGTTTAACCACCAGGAATCATTTATAAAAGGTTGTAAGAAGTCCACTTACATTGTGGGCTGCACAGTCTCCATTATTTATTGCAATAACACAAGCTGGCATCACGTCTAACAAAATAGTTCCAGAATAAGCAACATAACAAATTGCTACTTTAGCTCTTGAATAAGTTTATATACTGTGTGGTCCTTTTTATAGTCTTCATTGCACTGCAGATTTCCTGATGACATTTTGTTTGCTGGAGCTGTGACTCAGGGTACGCAGAACCAGTGAACTGAAGTCCTGATCAATGTGCTGTGACTGACATGTAATTGCCCATTTAACCACTGCTGTACGTAACACATTGGAGGTGATACGAAAGTGACCCTGTCGTCAGTGTATTTGGGATCAAGTATTAATCTTCGGGAGAGAGGTTTAAAAAACTGTAGAAAAAGCTTTTGTTCTGAATGATCACAAGTGCAGCAACTTAGTAAGAGAACTTATTTCTAATTAGGAAAGATTAATTAATGAATTATATTAATTAGTACAACTCTTCTATCAGAACTTCATTATTACCATCAGAATATTTTGCTTTTACGGTGATCATTAACACGTGCAAACTCACATGGTGCAGTATATTCTGATGTTATTCTGGCTTTCAGAAAGAATTTTGCCCTTAAAAGTTCCATCAAGCAAATATAAGACACAGAACAACTGGAAAGGAAAGAAAATTTGATTTATGGATTTTTTAACCTGTCATTTTTACCAGAAAATTTCACCCTTTTGACTACCCAAAATTTCCTCCTTTCCCTCTCCCTCTCCTCCTTCTCCTTTTTTTCTCATGCTATACATACATGGTTGATTCTACAAAGGATAATTTACACCAAGGGTACAATTCTACTGCCAGTCACATCAATTCTCACCTGTAATAAATGTATATGCATTTTGATAGAACTGTCCACCTTTCTTGGAATGCCACTGGTTTAATAGGGCCTTTGCCAGCAGTTGAATATGGCTGTATTTTGTGAAACTAAGATTTTGGGCTGTTTGTCAATTAATATCACCATGCATCTTTTAGAATGTCATTAAGGTCAGTACTTCTAACACAGAATACATATATTTATATAGGTACATACATATATATACACACATTCTATGAAATTAACAAAAAAGGTGTAAAGCTGAAGAAATGTCTGCATAGGTCATTGCTTTTGTGTGCAATTAGATTTCTGATGTTTTTTTACTTATGCCGATATAAAAACTGATTTGTACTACAGACCTTGAATACAATACAATACAATTCATATATCTTGTCAGGGAGCTAATTCAAAACCTGATGTACAGACTCAGGCTGGTTTTAAGACACCTTGGAAATTCCTTCAGACTTACAGTCTAAGATGAAAGCTTTTGAATAACACATTTTAAAGCTTAAAAAGATCTTTTTTATTCCGTTATTTTCTCCAATCACTATATCATATTTTGTAAATAATAAATCACTCTTTCCATACAACGTCATCCTTTCTGTTCTGAACATGCCAACAGGTAACAGCAGGACAATCTTTTAAACTATTTGTATGTTTAGAAACACATACATTCTTGTAAATAACTTTTGACATTGTTCCTGTTGTCCCACGCTTCATTTCTTTCATCATAGAAACAAAAGTACTCAGAATATTTTCTCTTTTTTTTTTTTTTTTTGTTGGTAACAAACACAAAAATAATGTAATGATTGTTTTTTAAAGCAATCTGATTATAATTCTGATATAAATCTGCATAAAAACATATGATGTCTGTAATAAAGGGCTGTAATAAAGATATATATAGAGAGAGACAGACATAGAGGTATCTGTCTATAACAAATATAGCAAAGATATATCTTACTGAATAGTATTACACATGTCTGCAAGGTACTTCTTTGTTATACTACAATTGGTTAGCGCACAACCATTTATGATTTTAAACTTACTGCATCAGAAGTGGTTCCAAATGAGCAATTTTCAGCATCAGTTAGAAAAGTCTCTGTTGTTTCACAGATTTGGCTTTTTTGCTGTGGCTGGTTTTGGCTTGTTTGAGAAAGGGGGTTTGATTATGACTAAATATGCAAACTGTATCCCTTCATACACAACAGTCATACCTTGTGAGATACTAGACTACCCTTCAGTGAACTTACAACCTTCCTTCAAAATTTCCACTACAATAACCACATATTTAAAATGTGAGCTTAATCAAATCCTGTTGACTTTACCAAATACTCACATAGATTCTATTTGCAAAGGAGTACCTTTTACTCACACAATAATTTAAAGGAAATTATTTCAGGTTGAAGGTTCATTTAAGCAGAATAATTGGCATCAACAGCACTTACCTGATTGTGTGGAATGGAGGTTATGCAGCTATTTTCCAGCTCAAGACCATGCAATAGCCATTTTAAAAAAATAATGCAATGTTTGAAATTTATGAAAATTAGGGTTTTACTAAAAATGCTTTTGCAAGAGGCTTCTAGACACAAATAGTGCATTTTGCTACATTGTGGTTAAAAGAAATGTGCAATATATAATTATTTATAGAGAGATACTGCATATAGACTAGCGGGTTTAGATCAGTTGAAATGTAATAGTTTAGCCACTGTAAAAATTAATCAAGCCATGAGTATTGCATTCTGTCCTAAAAGAATGAGAAGCCTCTTTCACTAAGAGAAATCGGTTACATGACTATCATACTCTCACCAACGTTCTGAAAGGACTAAAATAAATCAATATCACACAGAAAGATGGATCGAGCATGAATCAATGTGGCAAGCACATAACCAAACAGACATGGAATTAAACAGGAAAAAAAAACCCAAACAAACGAAACCAACAAAGATTGTCGCTTAACCTGTTTTGTCAGAGCTGGTATTGATGGTATTGGTAGTGATGGAAGTGAAGGTAGTCTTTGCGCTGTCCTTGGTAGTAACAGATTTCTGCTTATTTTTCATGGCTTCCAGTGCTTTGAGCTTCTTGGCATGTTTAGTGCCTTTGTAGTGGGCCGCAGCCTGGCTCTACAAAGGAGAACAAAATGAACCATGCAATCAGGCTCATTTCTAAACTGGCATTCTCTGTATTAGTACAAATACAGACTACCTTTCAATAATGGGTACCATTCTCATTATCCAAGTAGTGACCAAACAGAAAATTTTATTTAGAATGATGCTTGGAAAATAAAGGAAAAAATACTCAAGCAACCCCAATTCTATAAATACAGTATATTACTGTATAACAGTATATTACTTTCAGACCAAAATAAGGCTGTTTTAATCTACCATGCTACCATTCATTTTTCTATCAAGACTTTATTTGTCTAATAAAAAAATTTATTAATTCCCAGGCAACAGGGACAAAGGCACTCTCCCCCCAGTAGCTTTGCACTTTTCCAGTTTCTGTTTCAAACTAGAGATTTTGTCAAAGCTTCCTTCAAAGAAGTTTACTTTTGACAGCGGTATCAGGAACTTCTCAGAAAAGACTGACAGGAAAAACAAAACAAAAACCCCCAAACCAAAACCAAAGCCCAAACAAAAGACAGCAAAACATAAAACACACTTTTTAAAGCCCATCACCAAAGTTTTAACTGAATGTGAGGCAGATATGCATTCAGCCAGCTTTCTTAAAAAATAGAAAAAGATTACTTTAGTCCACTTGCTACAAAAGATAGTGTTTGAAATTCAAAGCCGGGAGCATCCTTTCAAAAGAGAAAGCTCACACAAATCCTGTCACCATTCCAAATATATTTTCACTACTTGATATCATTAAGCTAAAATAGATATGTATGGGCATTACTATTAAGATTTATGTATTACACTGAAAGTATCTTTATTATTCTAAGAGTTAATGCCAACACTTCTTCATTTAATTTATGCTGCAAATATACTTTAAGAATAGTATTTGAAGTATAAGATTAAACCTTACAGAAAAACTACTGGAATTAGTATAACTATTCAGAGTTTATTTCTTCCCTAATTATTCAAACTCTTATAAGAAAGATAGTTAATATGTTAAGAACCGGAAAAATTCCTTGTATTTTTATTGCTGACCTTCAAACTTTATTGAAAGCAACTCCTTCCTTACTTGAAAGAAAAATTATTAAGATTCTAGAAAAATAGTCAAAATTTAGCTACTACAGAGTTGAACAAATTAAAAGCAACTATGCTGAGTCTTCTCAAGGGCTCACAAAAGTCAGTATTTTGTTTCTGGCATGAAAAAATAGCAGATACTTAGGACATAAAGAAGAAGAAAAAAAACATGTATGTAATTTAGTGGTTACAAACGGAAAGGATCAAATGGATAAAATGACAGTTACTTGACTGACTAAGCCACTTGTGCAGGTAGAAGAATCCTGCATTATCTGGCATCTGTTAGTCAGTAGACCTTTATTTAATGTGCTGAATTTGGGGGAGAGAGGAAGTTCTAGTGAATATCACAGTAAGAGTGTATATTAATTAATCTCGAGATTTATGACTTTCGGCTTTCAGGAAAAGTCATGATTGCTTCCAGATGCCTGAGATTTCAGAAGCTCAAGGTAAATGGGAAACAAGTGAGCGACCTTGTCTAAACCAATAAACACATGCACAGATATACACACATGCATATGCTCTTGTTCTATATTGAGATGCATCATTCAGTTTGGTTGAAAAGCCAGTTTCTCTATACCTAAAATAATGTAAATATTGTATTAGGTACCCTTATTGAAAGAACACTGGACAGTGAAGTTATTAATTAGAAACAACTTGAACAGAAACAGCACAATCATGCACCTTTTACAATTCCCAACACATAACATTGAGACATACTGTAAGCCAAATACAAACAGTCAAGAGATGTTAATTACTGTTAAACTGAAAGACCAGTGTCAAGTTGCAATGATGCATTAAAAATGACATTATACAGCACATCCTCATGTCACTATCATGTCAACTAGTTTTACAATTTCTAGTCAAATTTAATTATCAGTCAGCTCCAGATTCTGACTGCACTTGTTTTCCCTAACTAATAGTGTCGTTCTTCGAATACTAGAAAGGTAGTCAGAACATGGTCCTTAATACCTAATTATGAATGTTTATTAGTTTTAAACAGAGATCAACTTTCTTCACAGATTGTTGGCAGAGCACCCCACATTTATGTCTCCTGCATCCATAGTTCTCTTCCCTCCAGTTTCTCACAGGTACAACTCCACAAACCTCAACTCCAGCAGTGTATTGGATGCATAAGGAATTTACAATAAGGCCCTATGTAGAAATAGGTGACATTTTCAGTGTTCTGAAATATATGAATGAAACTGCCCCAAAGTAGAAACACATTGCTCAAATTTACAAGTACAATGGCTGCTACACAGTTGTCCATTACTCACTTTCCACAGAGCGCTGCCAGTTTACCCAGCCTCTACTTTAAGAAGATCTTTATGCCTTTTTTATTTCAAAGTTTAAATCTCTATCCTCTATGGGGACATGAAGCCATCTGAGCTTGTTTCAAAATAACTGTAGCTGGCAAGTTAATGGTAGTTCTATGTGAGAGCAGACAGATTGCTTTTAAACATTTAACCAACTCCCAATTAGCTTCTGCTGAACTTTTACAACTGAACTGGAACCCTTAAAAAAAAAAAAAAAAAAAAAGAAGAGGACTGTCATTATCTTTTCTTGAAAGAGTAGGATGGTAGGATGGAGGAAATGGAAAAATATCCATAAATATTTTTTTCTGCACAGCAACATAAAATATTGTACCTCACTGAATCATTTCTTTCTGCCTATTAAACTAAAATAATCCTTGCTGCTTAAATGGCATTTACTTGTAGCTTATAAAATGCATTACTTAAGTGGTATTTACATGTAGGCTAAATACAAAAATAAAATAGATCATAAAATGCAATCATTCCCAACTTTAATGCAGAACTAAGAAATATTGAGAGAGAGCAGACGAGGGAAAGTTAGTCCTACTTTTTGGTGCCAACCATGATGCTTAACTGAATGAAGAGACTGTACCCCTTCAGAACGGTGAGAAGTCTACCTCTGGAACGCTTCAGAGTTCAACAGTTGCAAAAAACAGATAATATACACGTTTATATCTTACCTTCCCAAATTGCACTAGAAGTTGTGCTCAGACAAGTTATGAACAGACATTACAGTCAAAACCCTACATCTACAGAAGCTGATGGGAACCAAGGAACAATTTTCATTTCCATGTTTTGTAAAGGGATACTGAACTTACAATTGCTCATCTTGATGAAAGCCAGTTCCCTTTCAGAAACAACTGTTTGATCTAAAATCAGATGTTCTCCCAAATGAAAGTGATTCAGGACCATCCTAATGGAAAAATTCCATATTATTAGAGAACACTTTGTAATCACTGTCAACCAGCTACTCTAAAAACCCTGTAATATTAAATTGTCTCATTTTATGATAACAAAAGAACACAATTGAAGAATACTTTAACAAAGAACTTACTTTCTTCTTTCATCATAGTTTCCAAGTTTGCTTCTTACATCACAGTTTCCATATTTCACACATAGAATTAACCCTAGCACTATGAAGCTAACATGTGACCCGGTCAGTGAGAAAGCATGAGAAATATGTCAAATATTGCTGGTGTAACATTACAGTGAACTTTAAGAAACTATATCCATTCTTGAAAAAGAGGTCTAACAGGAAAATAAAAGGTAGATTGTTACTTCATACCTGAATCTGAAAACTCAAGGATTCTTAATTAAATTTTGAGGGGTCTATCCTGCAAATTACATGTAGGCAAACTCTGGTCTATGAGAATCACTTCAAGGAAATGGCATGATGTCTAGACAGCAAATCACTTTTCAAGGTTATGGGTAAAGAAGTCCTGCCTATTGGAGCAGTATAAGTCAGTTTAAGCATCTCTCTTGCAAAACAAATAATTTCCTCTGGTTCCATGTATCGACCCTGAATTATTAGGGATCTTTCTAATCCTTACATTTTGTAACCTTCCCAAACTGTTGGAATATAAAAAATGTATTTGTCTATATAAACATTTATTGTTTGTATAGACATATGTATGTGTGTGTGTTATAAACACACAGACATACACGTACCATAAAAGAATAAAAAAATCAATACACGAGTGTGAGCAGTTAGAAATAACAGCCACAGTGTCAAGACTCAGCTGTATTTTCTTTGCTTAAGTGAGGTATTGTACCACAATTACCATAAGGACATCGTATTACCAAGCAAATTGCAATGTGTAAAATATGGTAAGAAAGATGAAATATTTTAAACAATCCAGACAGTATTATATCTAATAACAATTATAGTTTTCATATCTACATGGAAGTCTTCAACATAAGTCTGCCTGACTAATGCACTTCAGTGAATCATATGTCTTCTCACTTATGTTCCTTAGGCAGTGGTCCAACAAAAACACTGTGCTTAATTTTGTGCATTGAGACAAAACAGGGTCTCCTCCTACTCCCAGGGAGTTTTCAACTTAGCAGCACTGCATCTTCTACCCTTTTCATATCCCTCCTGGTCCACCTGACATTACAAATCTTGTTTTTCTGCCTCAGCCATTCCTTCTAGGCATTACCTTCATAATAAAAGCCAGCTCAAAGAAAATAACTTTTTAAAAGTGTAGTGAATATGTTCCATTGAGTCTTCCTCACAAAAATTAATCCAACTATTCTGCATTATGTCTTTCTCATTTGACAATATATTTTGAAACATATCCATTGTGAAGAATGCTCTGCTCCATGCTCTCATCTGTCCAATTAGTAGCAAGGCTTCAGCCTGTCTGCACCCTTAGAAAGCCCCAAACAGGGGCTGAGAGTGTTGAAAAGTCCTTTTTGTCCATATGTGATTTCAGTAGACCAAGTCATGTCTTTGTTTTTACCAGCTACTGGATTTACGTCTGCTGTTATTCCCAGTATCATAGTAGCGATTTTGGCTAATACATCAGCAACTGATGTCAGGATCCTCCAAAATAAAAGCTTTAAAACAAAAAATTGGTTTCCCAGTTCAAACAAATACTCTCAGTGAGCTGGGCACACATGGAAAACAATAACACACAACTGCATAAGCCAAGAGAGCTTCTGTCCTTTGATGAAGCGAGAAAAATTGTTTATGAGATGCCTATGCTACACATAGAATAGAATAGTTCATAGAATCACTCTGGTTAGAAAAGACCTTCAAGATCATTGAGTCCAACCATCAACCATGAACTCAGGACTGCCAAGTCCACCACTAAACCATATCCCCAAGTGCACATCCAAACCTTCTTTGAATACCTTCAGGGATGGTGACTCCACCACTTCCCTGGGCAGCCTGTTCCAATGCCTGACCACCCTTTTCATATAAAAAAAATTCCTAATATCAAGCCTGAACTTATCCTGGTGCAACTTGAGGCCATTCCATCTTGTTCTATCGTTTGTCACTTGGGAGAAGAGATCAGCCACCCCTTCGCTCCAACCCCCTTTCAAGTAGTTGTAGAGAGCAATAAGATCTCCCCTGAGGCTCCTCTTCTTCAGACTAAACAGCCCCAGCTCCCTCAGCCACTCCTCATAAGACCTGTGCTCCAGGCCCTTCATCAGCTTAGTTGTCCTTCTCTGGACACGCTCCAGTACCTCAGTGTCCTTCTTGTAGTGAGGGGCCCAGAACTGAACACAGTAGACCCAGAACTGAACGCAGTTGTCTTAATCTGAGAGTACAGAAGATTTTCCTGAAGTTGGGCTATCAATAAGTACTTCAAATATAATTTTACAGATGTTCTAAGCAGACAAGAAAGTGATAAATATCAAAAGACCTTTTTATTTTTGGAACAAGCATCATATACTTTTTTCTAATGACTCCAAAGTTGCCAATCAAGACTCACTGACCAGGCTGGTGAGTCAGTGATGACAGCGCTGAGCTCAGAAAAGTTGCAGTATGCAGCTGACACATCTGCATACTACCAGGCATGTGCTATTTACATAACCTGCAGTGATCTCTATGGAACTGATCCACTAAGTAAACTGGATAAGTTTACAGAAAGTTTAACATGCCTTGAGATGACCAACAGTTGGTTCTGCCTAGGGCAGAGCTTTAACTGTGAGTCACACTTGATGAAAAAAGAGGAGGATTGTACAGTCTTTTACAATGAAATATATTTGCTCTAGTAAGTAAGCCTTGATTTGAGGCTATTTTAAAATTTAAAAAATAATTTCTTACAAGGCCTACTGTTTTGTTTGCCTGGTGAGTATATGCAGGAAATTCAGAACTGTTCATAAGTCCTATGCTTACTTTCTAGAAAAGAGGGCAACTCCATGGATTTCTGCAGAGCTTCAGACTCACAGTACACGAGACAAACAAGCTAAGTACCTGTGCAAGCCTCTGCAGAAAAGGAGATTAAATGTAGACATACAATTTTTAAAGGTGATGTCAACATGATGACATGTTTCATATTTAACAAGAAGAGTATCCTTATTTCTGCCTGATACAAACTCAATCTGCAGTCAATTATAGTGCAGATAAATGTTGCCTGTCATCATTTCTTCCTTTTGCTAAGCTTACCTTTATCTTCTGAATTGTGTCAGTCCAATTTTTTGTGCACTCTATCATCAACACCACTCTGTAATACAGAGCCATAGATCTAATTACATTATGAACTCAGATGTAACTGTGGTATAAAACACCAAGGACGTGTGTAATATGACTTTTTCAGATATGCTCTGATAGAAGGCTTTTGCCCCGTAAACTACGACTGATCAATTTTCCCTAGAGCCAAATATGTAACAACAGAGCAAGTACCAAAAAGGGACTTTCTGTAGAAAAGAAAACATTTCTCCATTATTATGGCAGAATAAAATAAATGTCCCAGCATGTTGATTCCCAGGCACTTAATTTTCTCGTTCCGTGGAAATAAAAACTTTCTGTTCCCTCTTCTCCTTCGCAAAGCATTTACTTAATATATTCATTAATGTAGCCTGAGACTTGAGGATCAGAGAGAATGGGTGTTTTCTGAGCTTACTAGCTCCTTTGGATTAATAAAGCTGCTCCATACCACACCCTGTGCTTGGGCTCCTTCCTGAGCCATTTATATAATGGTGAGAGACTGCACCTGGCAAGATATTGGCTGTAAAAGATTGGCATCAACCTCATCCTCATGGTAAAATCATCCATTATATAGTAAAATCAAATATTTTCATTACAGAAAGGAAAAGCAATTTTATTTTGGTCAGAAGGTCAAAATTTCCTACTTAGTATTGCTTATCCCATAACACAGTATCTTTATGACCATGCCTCTGCTCGTACTGTAGGCTGCCACTAAGTGTGGCATTACCTGAAACTATCTAAGCAAGATACAAAAAACTGCCCAGATCTAACACACTTCACCCTGCATTCCAAGTAGATACACACAACAACAAAATATGTATACTGAAAGGAAGATAGCTCAAGTAATCAATCTCTTCCCATACCTGTAATTTTTCTTTTAAGGACACCAGTACTTCTTGCAGCACAACAAAAGTTCATTGCACGTTGAAATTCAATAAACAGACTATTTGCTTTACCATCTATTTTAACCTTTTTATTATTAAGGCAGATCAGTTTTAAACTCATTTTGACAAGGTTATCAAGTTCTGGTCTCTGGAAGTAATTACACAGTGATGTCCATAGTAATAATGGTTGCTTTTTGGGAAGCTCTTTTGATGGGAAGATGAAACACACTGAAAAAAACTGAAAACTGGTATAATCAATGAAATTAACTTAAACATTTAATCTTATCTTTAGCGTATTAATTGGCAGAATAATTTATTTTCCCCGTGGTAAACCTTATTGTAGTCAGAGTTTCAAGAGAATATTAAACTCATTTGATTTTTTTCATTCAGATTAGCCAAGTGATTACTCTCAGAGTAATTTTAGAATGAGATAGAAAGTTAATCTATACACATTGCTATGTACTACTCATATGATAAAATAAACTATGTATTTATTTAGCTTAGTAAATATAACATATATGCTTCCAGTTTTGAATTTGGAACTGACATATTTGGAACTGAGAACTTCAGCAAACGATATATGCCATCATAATTTTGTAGACATGTATCCCAGCTTCCCTCCACTAGTAGCAGAAACACCTACACATCTTTTATTAATTGTGTTAATTAATATCTTTTGAATGATACGTAAATAATGGCAATCTTAAAAGTGGAAACCGACATACAATCTATGAAGCAACAAAGAAAATAAAGTTCACCATGATACAATATGGTTCTGATTTACTTAATAATGAGTTTAATAATGTAAATGTAATTCAGTGTTTAGGTTCTACACAATATTTACTTAAAAACAATGGATGGTGTTGAATTTAAAATAACTGCTTTCAAGACAGTAATTTTCTAAACAGTTTTGAGAAGCTCAGTCTTTCCTGATGTCATCTGAAAAACAGTGGTGGATATGTAGCCAATACCTTTTTGTGTCTTGTTTGTCACAGCTCACAATAGCTCATGGGAGTCAAGAGTGTACACATACACTTATCTGCCCAGAGACTCAGCTCATTTAGAATCTTTATACTGACTGAGCATAAAACACTTGATTTCCTCAGCATCCAGCTTGTGAACTGATAACTAAAGAAGGTGGGTGGGTTTATCGTAACTCGTTTGAGTGTTTTCACCTGGTTTCTGTTGCATTCTGTTGCACCATGTTTCTGTTTACATTCATAATAGCAATTTCATTGAATTCTGAGTCTCAGATTTTTTTCACTGAATCAAACCATCAAGGAAGAATAACAGTAAGCTCAACATAAAGATACTATGAGGAATTTTACAGAAAACAGGAAAAGTTTAAAAAGTGCATATTTAAATTCCTATTAATCCAGTATCATTTGAACTTTATATTTGAAATTACAAGCAAGTTAATACAACTTGTATGTACAAAACCACAAAAGAGAGTACATGGAGATACTTTCACTGTGCTGTTAAACACAGTCTTAATACTTTTATTGGAATTACTGTTTTTAATACTATAGTTATTAGAAGTTTTCTAAATTTCAAGTTTGTCTTCAAAAATGTTGATTTGACTTTCTGATTCTTTTATTCAAATGTACAGTTGCACAAATTTTTTATTTTTAATTTTCAATTTATATTTCAAGAGTTATTTTAATACAAATCTTTCCTCTGTCTTTTAGATCAGCCCCTACTCATAAGTAGAAATTCAAAACCCACAAATAAGAAACATAAATGCTCAAATTTCCTGATTCCAGCTCTGTTTTATGTGGACTTGGCTGTAATTAGGTGCTTTCCAGGCTAAATCTCCAGCCTTCTTGTAGAAGGTTGTAAGTATATTTAAAATATTATGTGTCCTTATCCACTGTGAAAAATTTTCATATCTGCACAAAGATTGATAATTTCAGGCTAGAACTAAGACAGAAGAGTTTACAGATTCTTTCATTCTTCTCATATTCCAAGAGGATTCCAAGCCTTTCAGGCATAGAAATATCCATGAAGAAGCAGTGTTTTCTTGGAATAAAAGAAAAAAAACAACCACAGTATCCAGAAGGAACAAAGGTTTCTGGGGCATAGGAAAATTTGAAGACCAGTCAATCTAGAATACAGTTAATATTTATTCCTTCACGTAATTTTGTTACTTTAGCCTTGCTTTCAATCATTCTTGGGTAACTCTGTGAGCACATTCAGAGCCTCAGGGAAGTCCGTGAGATACTGTGTATACCTACAAAGTTTGGCAGCACAGAAGTCCTACCAACTATTGCAGGGCCACAACCTTAGTACGTTTAATAATCTCCTTTAGATATACATCGTGCACCTAGACCTACTTGGGATGCAAGTTAGTTATAAAACCAATTATTTGCTCTTAAAAGTAATACATATATGGGGATAGATATTAAGCTGTTCTAGAAGTTGTGTAGACTGAAAAATGGGGCTTATTTTCTAACAAAAGGAGGTTGTGGTACTATCATCAATACAGAACAAACTAAAATATCTTTTAGCCATGGACACTTGATGACATCACTAACCAAGAAAAGATTATACTCTCAGAACTAATGAGGTACTAAAATACCTCAACAACTAATGAAGAATATTCAAGATTCCTCTTTCTTCTATCCTTTACAAATAGTTCATTTAACTGTTGCCATTTCAAGAATCAGATGTATAAAAGTATACTGTTCTTAAACAACAGACCGAAGCCCCTTTCAAAGTTTTGTATTGAGAAGTGAGTTGTGAACTAAGCATTCTTCTCTAGACTTCTGAAAAAAAAGATGTTTGGGAGAAACACCGCAAGTTTTCAAATAGCATTTGTGGTAAAAAGGATCTCCTGAAAAAGTCTGCATGTGTCCTGGTTTGAGCCGGGACAGAACCAATGTTCTTTTAGTAATTTTACTTTTCAGTTAAGTCTCCTCTAAGTAACTGCACTTGCTGAAATTAACATCATGTTGTTCAGTGTCTTAACTCTAGGACTGGTGATGCTCAATGTTTATAGTTACTGTTAGAGAATGGTATGCAGAACCAAAGTCACTGCATAGGTCTGCTAAACATATTATGCTCTGGAAGCAAAGGGGTCAGACCTGTGACTCTCCTACATGGAGGAGCTGACTGGACAGATGACCCAAAATTGACCAAAGTTTTCCATCCTATAAACATCATACTTGGTGTAAATTTGAGGGATCACAAGGGTCAAGTTCTCTTCGTCCATGGCCAGCATCCTGGCAGGACTCCATCTATTCATCCTGATCCATGTGTTCCTGACTTCATGTGTTCCTGCCTCCAGCTCCTGTCTGCTGCTGACTCCAGGAGCCCAGTCCGCGACTTTTCCCAGGGCCGCCTTGCATCATTACTGTTTAATTAAAGCTGTGTAGTTTAGTTTCCAACCCATAAGTCTCTCTCCCTTATTCTCTTTTCTTTTCCTGTCTGGGAAGGGGGAGGGGTAATAGAGATCATTTGTTTAATTGCTGACCCAGCATTAAACTGTGACAATATGGGACATACAACTATGGCACGAGACCAAGCAGGGCTAAGGAAAAGATAACATGTCTACCCTTGTCTCTGCAAAATTACTTCTGGGAAACTGGTTTCTGTAAAAAGTTGCAGAGATTTCTGAAACCTCTCTGAATAAAATGAAAACAAGAATCTTTAACTTCACCTGCAATGACGAACTGAAATTGTGAAAAGCTGTCAGTTTACATCTATAATGTCTCACTGCTGTGATAATTCTCAGTATGTCTCAGTATGCTTTGCAGCACCCCAAACTTACACGATAGAGGACATAGTACTGAAAACTTCTAGCTAAATGAAGACACAACTTTCACTAAGGTAATATCCTGGTAGGTTTCTAAGCTGGTGTTGTATATTTGGGGTGTATAGACAGTTTGACAGTGATTTGGGCACAATGAGCTTCAGGATGCTTTCTGGAGTTCAACCATCACTAAGTACAGGTGAAGCAGCAATATGGGACAGCTATACTTTTTATGTTCATAACCTTGTGACTTTTAACACTGAATCCTAAAAAAAATTTCTTTAATATATTATGTTTAACACTACTAGTAAATTGCATAAACCAGTCAGTGTTTTTTCCCTTGGGTATGTATTAACAATTTACTTTTTGCAGACAAGTGCACAAATGTGATTAGCTTTTGTGAACTGCTCCTTATTCTGTTACTGGTAAGTAATTTTTATATTGTTGCAGTGTAAACATGCTATTTTGCACTACATATTCAGTAGTAATGAGCTAATTCAATGTGTTAAAAACAACAAAAGATCTTCAAGAATGAGCTATTTGCTTCAATAGTCCAAGCTCCATTGAAATCTATGTTGAAATCATCCCAGATAGGAAGTTAGCAAAGTACTCTATAAGCCCTGTAGCAAAAGGAGAACTTTATTTAGTTCATTTATTCAAGTCCTGAATGTGTTCTGCTACCTTCCTAACATGCATATTATTGATCAACTTCTTGTACATAGATTTGGAGGTTATTTTTTGACAGTAGCTAATATACTTCATTACTTTTCTCAAAAAGAAACATTTTGGCAGGAGCTGTACAATTGTTTCAATATTCACGCCTGTGAATTAATTATACACCAAAATCTAGAAACAATGAGCCATGCTGTTTTCATTGCCCTTGGGAAATTGCAAGGACCTCCTTGCTAAGACGAAAAAAAAATAAAAAAAATAGTTATCAAGCATTTAAGTTTAGATTGTGTGGGTGAAATCCTGTCGCCACTTAAGTCAACAGAAACATTGACATTTATTTCACCCTGGACTGGCAACTGAAGGCAAGTGTGATGATCCACCTAGACTCAGTGGAAAGAATTTAAAGATGGATGAACAGCCTTTGACTGAGGCAACAAAACAAAATATATAGCATCACAGAAACACATCAGTTGAGCAAAAAAAGCCATGCTTTCACCACAAAAATGTGTTATATGCAACTTGGAATATGCTACTTGTCTACCCTCGCTATAACATTAATTTGCTTAACTGTACATCATCTTGGTTGGTGCTACGTACTCAAACTCAGCTGGTACTGGTATGTCATACATACATACATACATACACTCTACGAAATACTGACAAAATGAAAACTGAGAACACCCAGAACCATCTCACCCAAATAAAAATGACTTGGTTTGTTTCTCTGCTCTTTGCAAGTTAACACTCCTAGAGACAATCACACCATTTAAATGATCTGAACAGAAATATTTTCCTATTTCTTTTATATTAGAGCAAACCTGCTTGTGAAAGGGGTGTGTGTGTGTATGTATATCTATATGGCTACACACACATCATAGGCAACCTGCCATCTCACCAGAAATATATTAGATGGAAAGGTTTCCAATGTTGAGTACACTTCATGTATATATCCAGCAGACATTCAGCTATAAAGCTAACAAAGACTATCACATTTTTGTCAGAGAGATATAATTTGTTGTCCTGCTTTTTTTACTGGGTTGCAAGTAATCTGTGCAGCAGTTTATGGACAGATATAAAGCCACAGCATATATCAGAAAAACTACATAATAATATCTAGGGAATAAAACATCAGAAGAAGGCGGATAACCCAGATAACACTCAGTCTCAACTGAAGTTGTGTGACTATCTATCCATTTTAGAGTAATATTCTGTTTTTTATTTTGCAGCCAAATTACATCCGAGTTCATCTCATAACTAAAATACAACCAAAATGTAATAAAAAAAAATAGAACAACTGAAATTCTCTCCCAAATACAGTGCTTTACACTATAAAAATTTTCAATAATCATAGTTATTCCAAAATGAATGAACCTTAGATAGACCAAAAAAACAGGGACCCTACCTTAAAAGAACATTAAGGGTTCAAGTTCAAACAATGGATAAGGAAGGGTAATAGCAGACAGCAAACATTTTGATTGTAAAAGCAAGTACTTGCAGCTGTAGGTTGCTACGATCTCTCAAGATTATGATAAATACTACCAGTGAGTCATGTAAGTCTGCCTGAGAAGAACTGTTAACTTGCCCAGGGCATTTTCCTGGCTTTCAGAGTTCATGGTGGCCCTACTGGCTGGAACCACGTTGACCCTGTGCCTGTATGTGCCATTCTCCTCAGAGACTCGTGAGGCCCCCACTCCCAGCTCTTGGTGAAGGGTCCCTGTGTGCCATCTACTGTGCCAGCCAAATCATAAACCAGATAAATTATCACCACTTAATGATGCACACATTTACTGACTAATAAGAATTTTGAACTGTACAGCACTGTGGCTGTATATCAAAGAAGGGGTGAGAGCAGGATCTCAAATACTACCCAGAGCACTACTGAAGACCATGATCTTCAAGAAGACAGTCTCCAAATGAGATCCCAAAGGCTATCAGGACAGACGCACGAATGTCACGTTTGGTGTGTGACATCTGACAGCTTGCAGGATCATTGCAAAGCCATTTACAGAGGAATAGGACAATTAGGCCAAGCTCAGGACAACTGGCTTTAACACCCAGTGTCCTACCAAGTGCAAACAACATTTAACTTTGTTATAGTTTGAGGGGACAGGCAAAATCTTACGGCTTTGCTGCAAGGACCCAAAGAGGGGGGGGTGGGGTTTAGGACCCTTTGTGAAAAAGGGGTCTGGGGTATTGGTATTGCCTCCCTTTTCCTGCCAAGCTCTATAAAGCCAGGAGGACAGGAAGTTCCTCCCTCTCTTTCCTTTCTGCTCATTCCTGATCACCACGTGGAGCAGGCCCGGAGGAGAAGCCCTGCCTTTTGTTACCAGCTCGCCACGTGCTCTGCAGGATCCGATTGCATCAGGTGCTGGGGGGCTTTGGACTCTTTTCCCATTGGCTTTTGCAGTGGAGGACTTTTCGGGAGCTTGTATGGGCAGTCGTCGGAGTTGGGTTGTATCTATCTGTATATATGTTCTTCTTTTTTTCCCCACCTGTTACTCCCCCTCTCTGTTCCACTAAATCTGTTATAGTTTTAATTTACAACCATTAAGCCTTTATTCCTTATTCCCCTTCCATTTCCCGAGGTGGGTGGATAGGAGTAGCAGAAGCAAACTCTGTCTCTGAGTTGTGGCTTGCCCTGGCCGTTCTAAACTGAGAAAAACTTCTATTTCTTTTCAATACTTTCTGTTTATAGAGGGTTGAGGCTTTAATCTTTAATTCAGTGATTCTTCAGTTTCACCTTACAGATACAATTTCAACCTCAATGTTTTTGCTTTTCAATCTCCTAACAAATACATTTTATTGCATTCAAAATACAAACCAGATATTTACTTCCAGCTGAGAGTTATAAGATGTATTAGCACCTTCAGGCTTACACACAGTAAATCTAACAGCTTTCTTCAGGCAGACAACTGGCCAGGAATATAATTGGGAGCTTTCAGGTTAAGCCAAAGGGTTTAGTAGTCCAAATATGGTAGGAGGACAAGCAGTTGTCTGCTAACAATGGATTAAATCTATAGCCAAACTGTTTATTCAGTTGAGTGCCTTTCAGTCAAATACAAGTCTGTGTTTTCTGCAGGTTCACAGAATCACAGAATCACTTGAGTTGGAAAGGACCTTAAAGGTCATCTAGTCCAAATCCCCTGCCATGGGCAGGGACATCCCCCACCAGACCAGGTTGCTCAGGACCCCATCTAACCTGGTCTTGAATGTCTCCAGGGATGGGGAATCCACCACCAGTCTGGTCAACCTGTTCCAGTGTTTTACCACCCTCATGGTGAAAAACTTCTTCCTTATGTCTAACCTAAATCTACCCTCCTTCAGTTTAAAACCATTACCCCTCATGGTATCACAACAGGCTCTGCTAAAAAGCCTGTGCTCATCCACCTTATAGACCCCCTTTAGGTATTGAAAGAAATTGAATTGAAAGGTTCAGGAATATGGGTATAAAACCCCCTGCTGTTTTATAGAACAGAGCCCCTACTTTCTTTACCTTATTAACACAGGAGCCAGAAACAGAATTTATTGTTTAGATGAATCTTTGTTCCACATTGCTTTACAGTCCTCTCTCCTTCTCCCCATTTAAATCAATCACATCTCAAAAAAGGGGTGGAGTCCACTACTGTTCATTAAACAAACAGAAGTTAAGGATGACCTTGTCATGCAAAATTAGCAGTTTAATAAGCAGGCCTGGATATGTGGTTATTTACAGTAAAATAATTTCAGAAAATTACTTGAGATTCAATCTTAATGATATGATCATAATCCTGTCGATTTATCTTTTGTTGTGCTGATAAAAGAGAATTATGAGAATTATGCTTCTCCCCAGACAAAGGGCCTCAAGGGCCAACCTATCACTTACCAGCTTGAAAATGCACCTTTGCACACACCAGAACAGCTTGCAGTGAAGTAGTAAAGACCCCCACCTTGTCCTAAATGCGATTCACAATTCTATAAACAGCATACTGAAATGCAATGAGCCTCTGCTAGCCTCCCTACCAAGCAAAATCCTGGCCTCTTAGCTATAGTTCAAACCCGTCAGTTTGTTATGATATAAGCATTCAATTAAAAATGCATATTTAGTATTGGTGGGACCTCTTTTCATAGAAAAAAAGGAGTCATGCCTTCAAAACACACAGATTCTTTTGACTGTAACAACAAACAATTTCAAGACCTGAATTAAAATTCATAGTCCAATTACTGTAAGTGGCTATACCTCCTCACTGTGAATCAATTTAATACTACTCTGCTACCTTTTTCGTGTCAGGTCAGACATAATAAATCACCAAGCTGATTTCATGAGGACATTGGTGGGGGTGGAGGGCAGCGCATTGAGGGAGAAAGTAGATAAATATTTTCAGCATTCATTTTCCCACTCAGGGAATACAGAAATCAGCATCTTTTGGATATAACTAGATGTTCTGAGAGAGAACACGTAATCACTGTTAATTTTAAAAATACAGATTTAAAGCAGCTACCCATTTAAACTATTCTAGAAGTCCTTCTGTCATTATTCCTTACTGCAAATACCAGAAAAGAGCTACCTGATAGACTTTGGCCATCTTAATTTCTATATAGGCTTAAGTAGTGAGGGGAAAAAAAAAATTCTAAGTAACCCCAGCCGGACAATGTCTGGATGAAAAACCTCCTCCCAGCTGAAAAACAAGACTTGCACTGCCCAGACTAATGTATTTCATAAATATCTTTATGATCATTCAGCATGAATATTTCCTGGATGGCTCTAATTTTCTCCTACTGTTCACTCTGACACCTGAAATTTTCCATTTCTCAAATCACATTTTTTCTATTACTGTATCCCAAATGTTAATCAAGAACTATGACAGACTCGGAGACCTTTCTTTTCACATATTGATCTCCTACTCTGCATCACCACACCTGTTATTCAATATCATTCGTCTCTTCTCTTACATAGCTCCTTCTCCCTCCTGCATACCTTAGAACAACACACCTATTCCAACTATTTATTTCATAAACTACAAATTCTGAAAATACATTTATTCTTATTTACTCTCAGACATTTTTTACAGGCTTGACTTTAATGGTTCTAACATGTTGTCTAGTAAGTTGATCATATTCCTACTGGTTGTCAAAACCTCTCTCTTTTGAGAAAACTTAAAAATGGGTTTCAGAAAGTGTTTTTCCATTAATTCATTTGCTGATGCCCTGCTGCTCTCCCTACCTTATATTCTTGTTTCTTTTTTGATTTATTAGAAAATAAGCTCTCTAGACAAAAGATCTCTAGAGAAAAGAGGGCTTTAAATTAGATGTGA
>VZRW01010428.1:0-38242 GCA_013398125.1 Aegotheles bennettii
TTCACTAGGACTCCCAGGTCCTTATTCCTCCCCAGGTGCAAGCACTCTACACGTGCCCTTGTCGAGCTTCATGAGGTTCCTCTCCACCCAACACTCCAGCCTGATCAGGTCCCCCTGAATGGCAGCACAGCCTTCTCCTGCATCACTCACTCCTCCCAGTTTGGTATCATCAGCAAACTTGATGAGGGTACACTCTATCTCTTTGTCCAAGTCATTGATGAAAACACTGAACAGGACAGAACCCAGTACTGACTCCTGGGGGTCACCACTAGCTACAAGCCTCCAACTGGACTCCACGCCACCGATCACAACTCTCTGAGCTCTGCCATCCAGCCAGTTGTCTATCCACCTCACTGTCCACTCATCTAATCCACAGTTCCTAAGCTTCCCTATGAGTATGCTATGGGAGACCGTGTCAAAAGTCTTGCTGAAGTCAAGGTAGACAATATCCAATGCCCTCCCCTGATCTATCCAGCTAGTCATGGCATCATAGAAGGCTATCAGATTGGTCAAGCATGATTTCCCCATGGTGAACCCATGCTGACTAGTCCTGATAACCTTCTTTTCCTCCACATGCTTAGAGATGACATCCAGAATGAGTTGTTCCATCACTTTACCAGGGATGGAGGTGAGACTCACTGGCCTGTAGTTTCCTGGGTCCTCCTTCTTGCCTTTTTTAAAGACAGGACTGACACTGGCTGTCTTCCAGTTGCCAGGCACTTCTTTCTCCATGACTTTTCAAAGATAATCAAGAGTGGTCTAGCAATGACATCTGCCAGCTCCCTCAGCACTCCCTCAGCATGGGTGCATCCCATCAGGGCCCATGGATTTGTGGATGTCCAGTTTGCCTAAATGATCTCTCACCCAAGCCTCCTCAACCAGGGGAGAGTCTTCCTTTCTCCAGATCTTTTCTCTTAGCTTCAGTGCCTGGGTCTCCTGAGGGCTGGCCTTAGTAGTAAAGGCTGATGCAAAGGTGGCATTCAGTAACTCCACCTTCTCTGTATCCTCCATCACCAGGGCACCCACCTCATTCAGCAGTGGGCCCACATTTTCTCTAGTCTAACTTTTGCTACTGATGTACTGGAAGAAGTCCTTCTTGTTGTTCTTGACATCATTGCCAAATTTAGTTCCAAGAGGGCCTTGGCTTTTCTCACTGCATCCCTACCTACTCTGACAATGTTCCTGTATTTCTCCCAGGTGGCCAGTCCTTTTTTTCCATGTTCTGTAAAATTCCTTCTTCCATTTGAGTTTTTCTAGCAGCTCTTTGCTCATCCATGCATGTCTATTGCCTCTTTCACTTGATTTCTTATTCATAGGGATGCACTGATCTTGAGCTTGGAGGAAGTGGTGCTTGAATACTGACCAACTCTCTTGGACTCCCCTACCTTCTAGAGTCCTAACTCATGGGATTTCTCCAAGTAGTTCCTTGAAGAGGCCAAAGTTGACTCTCCAGAATCACAGAATTCTAGGGGTTGGAAGGGACCTCGAAGGATCATCTAGTCCAACCCCCCTGCCAGAGCAGGGTCACCTAGAGTACATCACACAGGAACGCATCCAGGCGGGTTTTGAATGTCTCCAGTGAAGGAGACTCCACAACCTCTCGTAGAAGCCCATGGTCGTAATCCTACTTGTTGCTTTGTGTCTTCCACTCATGATCCTGAACTCCACTATCTCATGGTCACTGCAGCCAAGGCTGCCCCCAACCTTCACATCCTCAACCAGTCCTTGTTTGTTAGCACATGGTCCAGCAGCACCATACTTCTTGTTGGCTCCTCAACCAGCTGTGTCAAAAAGTTACCATCAATTCTTTGCAGGAACCTCCTGGACTGAGCGTGCCTGGCTGTGTTGCTTTTTCAGCAAATATCAGCAAATATCAGCGTGGTTGAAGTCTCCCATGAAAACCAGGGCTTGTGATCATGAGGCAACTTTCAGTTGATAGTAGAAAGCCTCATCAACTTCCTTGTTCCTGATCAGGTAGCCTGTAGTAAACACCCACAACAACGTCTCCCATATTATCCTGCTCCTTAATTCTTACCCATAAGCTCTCAACTCCTTCATCATCTGTTCCTAGGCAGAGCTCAACACATTCCAGTTGCTCTCACATAGAGAGCAACTCCACCACCTTGCCTTGCAGACCTGTCTTTCCTAAAAACTACATAGCCATCCATGACATCATTCCAGTGATGTGAGCTATCCTACCATGTCTCTGTAATTACAATAAGATCATGGCCCTGCGACCGCACACAGATCTCTAATTCATTCTGTTTATTCCCCATGCTGTGTGTGTTGGTGTACAGGCATTTCAGAGAGGGACTCGAAGTAGGTTTCCCTAGAAAGGTGCAAGCCATACAGACCTTTGGTGTGGTTGACCTGATTTTCATCTTGAGAGGCAGCTAAGAAGCATTTGTCACGGCTCTGGTTGGCCTGGCATGTTCCCCAGTTGGATGTGATGGCATGAGCATTGCCATTTTGCACCCCATCTCCAAGTCCTTCAGTTTAAAGCCCACCTCACCAACTTAGTCAGCCTGCTGGCAAAGATCCCCTTGCCTCTTCCAAACAGGTGGATTCCATCCCCCCTATCAAGTTGTAGTCTGCAAAGAACATCCCATTGTCATAAAAGCCAAAGCCCTCACCATGGCACCAGCCACACAGCCAGAAGTTGATATTCATTATTCGCACATTTCTGGCTGCCCCCTTGCCTCCAGCTGGTAAAATGGAGGAAAAGATAACTTGGGCCTCAATGATTTTCACTTGTCTCCCCAGGGCTTTGTAATCTTCCTTGATTCTACCCAGGTTCCAGGCTGTGGTGTCATTCATGCCCACAGTTCTTCACTATCCACTTCCTTACCTGCTTCTTTACCTGGTTGTTCCTACCACTCACTTCGATTTAATTACTATCCTTAGCAATGACTTATTATAGCCTGTCCCTGGCTATAATATAATAAAATACCAGTGTTTCCATTATCTGCTTCTGGAAATTGCTGCTGATAATAGACTAAAAATTGTGGTCTTTGATGTTGCAGGTTTATCTGTAGTATTTTTCCCACTAGAGAAGTGCCTCAACTGATGTGGCCTCTTCTAGACAGCTCTGAATGTCAGGTCTAGCTAGGCTGTTTGAAACTGCTCTTTGCGTCCTGGTTAACTCCCACTCATCTTAAATACTGGAGAAGCAGCAACTGACTCACTTTCCAGATTTCAGTCCTCTTGCCTTCTTAACAAAGGCTGAAAACATCTACTATCCACTGCCCTAGTGCTCAAGCAAGCACAGACAATAATGAAAAGCAGGAAAGTATTCAGTCCGATTGTGTGAATGGATGGAAAAAATAACAAAAACCTTTAAAAATCCCCTTGGAGGAAGTTAAGGACCTTTCCTATTATTAAAAAGTTAACCAAAAGTCAGGGCAAACAACTGAGATCAGTACTGCGTTCTGAAGTTGGCAGAGGCTGGTTATGAAGCCTCAGGTGATGGGAGTTCTTGAGGCACGTTTGTTACCCCAGAATGTATTGCTCCTAGCCAGGAAAATCTTAAACCCCCAAACTGACACTGAAGAAGTGACCCAGCCAGATTATAATCCCCAGAGCACTAAACGGACATGACAGATTTACACAAGCATTTTACTTAAGGAAGCAAAACCAAATTGCAACTTTGTACTCATAAAATGAATGCCAAAAAAATGTAACTGTGCAAGTCAGCAGGGTTTGCATGGCAAGAACATGCCAGTATTGCATGTGAAAAATTGTAATAAAATTTACATTTTAATAGTTTACTTGCAAGACCACCCTTCTAAACAACTGAGTACATTTTCAAACATATAGAAGATCTTAAATCCATAAATAATCTTCAAGAAATTATAACATAAAATGTGTTTTATTTGATAAACCTTGGCCTCTCCTATTCAAGATCTTCAATATGATTTTTAGACAAATTAGCTTCCACACATGACTAAGTTCCAAAGACCAAATAAAATCCAACCTTCCAAATAAAGCATCCCTTGCCAGGCTCAGGCAAAATTCATAATTTACAAAAAAGAAAATTTCATTGGTAAAACCCTCCTAGATTTTAAGTTTTATTTCAAATACACTGATACAATGTAGGTAGCAGCGTACCATGGAAAATGTTCTAACATTGCACTTTGTTCTAAAGTAATCTCCAAACACAGTGCAAATAGCATTTTAAAGTACACTTAGTAAATTAAAACCTGACAAGCTTTAATATACGGCAGAAAGAAATCCTTATCTCAACTCCAGTTGAATCATATAGAGAGAGAGAGTATATTTTTTGTACTCTCTTCAGCACAAATTACATTCAAGACTAATCTCCTTGGGATAACTGAAATACTGTAGACATCAAAGTTACAAGAAAATATTCCATGAAAAAGTAACTCAAGTAAGGACAAGTCCAATAAAATAGAAAACCAAGAAGGATTAAACTGGGTCTGTGTGGTATTAAACTTACATGTGTAAACCTGGCATACTAAAACCAAGAAAAATACTTTTAAAGATCAGTTATCACATGTGATTATTTGTAGTTTCCGAGGGTATGCTACCTGTCTAGCAGGTGGAGCACTCAACTGGCCCTTTGGGTGCCTGAAGTTTATTCCCAGATCTGTGTCACTGCCATGATCTTAGGACAAGTTACTATGTGACTCAACATTCCTGCCTACAAAAATCACGTTGACCTCCTTTGTAAAGTGTTTTGAGATTTGCTGAGGAAAATACTTTGTTGGATATTATTACCACATTCCTGTTTTCCCTTCTTTCTTTTCCAACCTACTTCACAGGAAGGGGAAATGACCAAGGTCCTAGACCCTCCTTGAGTCTTAGCTCTCCTTGAGAGCAAACACTGATTCAGCCACTGATTTCAAGAAAAATCTGCACTGATTACCACTGCCAAAAATCTGTCCGTCTCTGACAACTTTTATTCTTAAAGCTTAGCTAATCTTGAGTCTAGCTGACATCTTTGGGGAAAGAATCAATACAAAAAGTGATGCATGAATACACAAAAGACAGAAATGATCTCCCTTGGACAAATGGTTACTTAGTGATACTGGAAGTAAACTAGACAAAATTCCCAATTTTAAACTGACTGACCCTGTAACTTTTTCAAAAAACTTCTGAAGTAGTTATGCTGCAAAACATTGTACTGTCAAGATAGCTAAGCCTAGCTATGGCTACAAGCTGAAATAATGCAAAACCTTGTATAAAAAACGCAGCACTAAAAAAACACTGCCTTTTTCCTACAGGAAGTATGCAATAATTTTGAGGTAATTAGGAAATGCCTGAGGTAATTAAATATTTAATAGATAGTGTTGTGACACTAGGTTTTCTATATTTGGTTGCCTGTAACTCCTTCCCACCAGCTCTGTTGTTCATCAGCTTAATGGATTCCAGGAACCTGTCCTTCGGTGGCAACATATACACCAATAAACAAGGGAAGTATTGCCAAGTGTCCAACCACTTACCAAAGCTTTACTTCAGACTTTCTCAATAAACTCTTGGTTTTACTCCTTCCAAGAAACAAACTACCAATAACTATCAAGATTGCCTCTACTTTATTACCTGCAGCAAGACGTTACCATAGAATACAGCTCAGAATTTGCTCTGAAAGGCAAATGACAGAACCAGCACTGCTATGGCCTCAGACGGAGAAGTGTTAGTATCCTGAAATGCTTCTCTTGGCAACTCCAATAACGTGCTATGTAAGTTCAGAATTGCTAAACACACTTTTCTCCTGGTCCTTGTGTCACAGTTAACACTAGACCTAACAGAGGTGGCCTCTTCCAACAAAACAGGATTTTACAGAATCCTCGAGCTCAAATTGTTGCCTTGCATCCACGTTTTACTCATCAGAATCCCATGTATTGAAAAGACAATATTAACCATATTACTGATGTTACCTGGGGAATGTGAGAATAAAGTTTCATCGTATTAATCTGGTACAATTACAAGCAATATATGATACCACTAGAGGATGCATTTATCAAATATGGAGAGATATATTTCAACTCTAGTAACATGTGAAAAGCAACCTACAAATTCTCTTAGATAGCCCTCCCCAATAAAATACCAAATCTTAAATTTCATCAAAAGAAAACTTCTTTAACTAATTATGCTGATTCCTCCACCTAAAGCTGATGGGCAGAGTCAAGTGGTCATAAATATAGAAGGAACAGGAAAAATCTAGTGTAAGAATGATGGGTCTCATTTTCTGCTTGTTTTTAGAAAGCAGTATTGACGTTTTTCACAGCTTTTACACTCATTTTACATGGAGCAGAGATACTGAATCAACCCAGAGAAGTAAAAAACCAGAAGGAACTATAATTGACTTATAGTTACCCTCTTTCTCCCCCTTGCACAAAGAAGGAGCAATTTACTGTTGCTCAGAAAAAGCAATGCATTTTCCTCATCCTTGTCAGTTTATTGACCAACACACTGGTGAGTGGGCTACAGGGGACATGGTCACCAGCTTGTTACATTAGGGCTATCCAGTCCTTACATCCATGCCCTGACACCCATACATACTGCCCTCACAACACGCAGTGCCATGGGGCTAGGCACAATCTAGCCACTAGGATTTAGCCGATTCAGACATGAAAAGCAAGAGATTTATGAATCTAGACATCTAAAAGAGAGCAAAATAAAGATCTATACACCCATTTAAGTGTCAAGATCATGTTTCTGAACCTGTTACACACTAGGCTGTTTATCAGAAACTCACAGATGGACTTCTTCTGGTGAAGCCAATGACAAAAACCACACAGGACTTCATACAGTATCCCTGTCTTTCTGCAGTATGTTGACATCAACCATGGATCCTCATCCCCACCCTGTGCTTTTCTGTTAAACTACAAGAAACAAAATCTTCTGGTTCATATAATTAAAAATACTGGTCTAAATTAAGAAGAAAAGTTTAACATTTTATTATATATTTACTTTTAACTCAGATTCCACTTAATTTGTAGTGTTGAAGAGTTTGAGCAACACAATCATAAAACCGCACAAACTTATTTCACAGTCATAGAATGCCAGGTTGGAACGGACTTCAAGGATCATCTGGTCCAACCTTTCTAGGTAAGAACACTGTTTAGATGCGATGGCCCAGCACCCTGTCAAGCTGAGTCTTAAAGGTGTCCAGTGTTGGGGAATCCACCACTTCCCTGGGGAAATTATTCCAATGTCTGACTGTTATCAGTGAAAAATTTTCTTCTGATGTCCAATCAGGATCTCCCCAGGAGCAACTTGCCCCATCACCCCTTGTCTTTTCCATGTGACTCCTTGTAAAAAGGGAGTCTCCATCTTCTTGGCAGCCACCCTTGAAGTACTGGAACATAGCAATAAGGTCTCCCCTAAGCCTTCTTTTCTCAAGGCTGAACAAAACCAGTTCTCTCAGCCTTTCCTCATACAGCAGGCTTCCCAGTCCTTTGATCATCTTTGTGACACTTCTCTGGCACCTCTCCAGCCTTGTTCACATCTTTTTTGAATAGCAGGGACCAGAACTGAACACAGTATTCCAGGTGTGGCCTGACAAACACTGAGTAAAGTGGGATGATGACTTCTTTATCTCTGCTGGTGATGCCCTTGTTGATGCAACCCAGCATCCTGGTGGTTTTCTTTGCTGCTGCAGGACACTGTTCACTCATATAGAGTTTATTGTCCACCAAGACCTCCAGGTCCCTTTCCACAGAGCTACTCTCCAGCCAGGTGGATCTCAGTCTGTGCTGCGCTCCTGGGTTGTTTTCCCGGGTGCAAGACCTTCTGAACTTCATAAGGTTCTCATTAGCCCACTCTTGCAGCCTGTCCAGGTCTTCCTGGAGGATGGCTCTCCCTTCTGAAGTGTCTACTTCTCCACTCAATTTGGCATCATCTGCAAACTTCATCAGGATGTTCTTGATCCCAACATCCAGATCGCTTATGAAGATATTTAGCAGCGTTGGGCCCAGTATCAATCCCTGGGGGACTCTGCTTGTGGCCAGTTGCCAGTTTAAAAAAGAACTATTTACCACCACCCTCTGGGTGCGCCCTGTCAGCCACCTCCCACCCACCACACAGACCACTTGTCTAGACCATAGCACATCAGTTTCTCTAAGAGGAGGCTCTGGGGAACCACACTGAAAGCACTGGAGAAGTCGAGGTAGACAATGCCCACCGCTCACCCCGTATCCACCAAGCAGGTTACTTTGTTGTAGAAGGCAATCAGGTTTGTCAAGCAGGATCTGCCCCTGCTTAATCTGCGTTGGCTTTTCCCAACCATGTGCTTCAATTGACTTGTGACAGTCCCCAGGATTCGTTCTATAACTTTCCCAGGAACTGAAGTAAAGCTGATGGGCCTATAACTACCTGGATCCTCCTTTGAACCCTTCCTGTAGATGGGGGTGACATTAGCCTTCTTCCAGTCTTCTGGGATGTCCCCCAATGTCCACAACTTCTAAAAGACTATGGAGAGCAGCCTCACAACAACATCAGCCAGCTCTCTTAACACCCTCAGGTGGATGGCATCCAAGCCCATCGATTTGTAAGGGTCAAGCTCCTGTAATAATTCACATACCAACTCTTCCTTCACTGACGGTGAGTCAGTGCTTGCATAAACCTGGACTTTTGTTCCCATAGCCTGGGGTCCAACAGCACGGGTAAAGACAGCGGTGAAGAAAGTGTTGAGAACCTCTGCCTTTTCAGCATTGTTGGTGACTAATTCACCTCTCCTGTTTAACAGTGGGCCAATATTCTTCTTCTGTTTCTGTTTATTGTTTACATATCTGAAGAATCCTTTCTTGTAGTTTTTGACATCTCTGGCCAATTACAATTCAAGCTGAGCTTTAGCTTTTCTAACTGCATCTCTGCACATCCTGGTAATGCCCTTGTAACTCTCAAAGGGTATTATTTCACTTTTCCATCTCTGGTACACTGCCCTCTTGGTTTTGAGCAGGCCCAGAAGCTCACAGTTAAGCCAAAGGTGTCTCTTGCTCTGCCTATTTCCTTTGCTTTTAAAGGGGAAGAACTGGTTTTGTGTTTCTAGGAGAGTGTTCTTCAAAAACTCCCAGAACTCACTAGCTCCTTAATCCTCCATGGAAGCTTCCCAAGGAATCCTTTCCAACTGAGCCCTGAGCAAGCTGAAGTTTGCTCTTCTAAAATCTAAAACCTTTGTCTTGGTACTAACCTTCAGCATCCTCAGCAGAATCTCAAACTTCACCATCTTGTGACCACTGCAGCCAAGGCTGTTACTAATCGAGATGCTGCAAAGCAGGTTTTCTTAGTTTGTGAGCAGTAAGTCCAGCAGTGCCCCACTCCTGGTTGGCACATCTAAATTTTGTATGAAGGAGTCCTCTACACATTCCAGAAACCTGATGGATGACGTGTGAATTACTGTATTGTTCTTCCAGCAAACGTCTGGGTAGTTAAAGTCATCCATAATAACCAGGTTTTGTTGACCTGAAACTTATTTCAGTGACCCAAGTACCGCTTTGTTGGCCTTGTCTTGATTTGGCAGTTTGTAGCAGATGTCTACTTTATTTCTCATTATTCTACTCTGATATGATTGGCAATAAATTAAAATAATTTTTCCCCAAGCCAAGTCTGTTTTGCCCATGGTGACGGGTAAGTGATCTCAGTGTCTTTATCTCGACCCACCAGTCTTTCGTTATATTTTCTCTCCTTTGTCCAGCTGAGGAGGGGGAGCGATAGAGTGGCTTGGTAGGCACCTGGCATCCAGCCAGGGTCAACCCACCACAAAAACACATGAAACCTCCAGGGAATTAATCAAGGTTTTTGCATGTAGAATAGTCTCAGCGAAATCCCTTCAACAATGACTCAAAAAAATCTCTCCCATACAGCTTCATAAAAGAAAATCATACAGCTTCACAAAAGAAAACAATAGCCTTTAGCACAGATTTCTGTTCAGTACCTACCTTACAAACAAACTTAGTATTTAAGTCCTGGGAGCAAGAGGATGACTGTAAAATGAGTTCCTAACATCTAAACAAAGCAGTTTCTAAAAACCATGAACATTTCAAAATGAACATGGAAGATGTGTACATACCTATAGCTGTCTTCACTTTCTGAATCCTGCTCTTCAGAATCTTTGTATTTATCAGGATCTGGAAGAGTACTTGGATCAAACTCTTCTTCATCTTCACTGTGAGCAAGAAAGGCCACTGTTTCCTCTTCAACCTGCCAGGTGACAAATGGAGAGTTACAAGACAAGCAAACAAGTCCATGTTACTTGCCACAACCCCATTACTGTCATAACAAAAACCATTGCCCTTAACTGCAGTCAAAGACCACCACTATTCTAGCCAAGAAAACAGCATCATTTCTGTCATCATCACCGCTCTCCTCCAAGGCTGTTTGTTAAAGCTTGAAGAAATATTATTCAAAAAGGAAGCACAAATAATTATGTCCAAATACTATCTTCCAATATCTTCATCTAAGAGAGATTTGGGCAGCAACTAATCAACAGTTCTCTGCCGGAAAGGATTTAAGTAACATGAGGCTTTACTGTCTCTGAGAAACACAGTGGCAGAGATACGAGCTTGTGGACAGATTAATCACTGCTGTAAGGTGTATTTCATTAAATAATTAATTAATTTAAAACTCATCTTGGGTGTCCTTGCTGTTAAAAAACAGAATGCTGCTTAAGCTGAATTAACTGGTCTAAGGGAGTTTCAGCCATCCACCACAAGTGATGCATGTTCTTCAGGCTTCCTTCCAGACACCCTCCACCCGATCATCCCTCCTCTCTGGGGCTCAGCTTCCCTCCGTCCCCACAACACATCTCGGGATGGGCTGCTGGTGTTGGCATATTTCCCTAGACTGTAAGAATGCCTCACTAATTCCTTAACAAAGAAGGCACAGAGATGCTGCTCCATAAAAGTCTTGGATAATATAATAAACTGATTGCTTTTGCAGATATAGGTTCTGCTCCACGCAGTCCTGAACTGATGGCACCACTTCTGTAAATTTTTGCTAACAGGCACAAAGAAAGAAGACAGACAGGAGGGCATATGGAACTCTTTATGCACACAAAAATGCAAATGAAAAGCTTATAGGCGTTTCTAATCAATGTGAACCCTAGATCCACACATATTTATGCTGAAAAGCAAAAGCAAATGCAAAGAAACTACAATTAAAAGACATTTTTACCTTTTGTTTATATATCTAATCAACATGGACACAGCTGAGTTTCCAAAACACTACTCATTTAAATGATCCTTCATTCTACAAATAACTTCACATCCCTCAATATTTAAAGTTAATTTTTGTTCATTTTTCACTATTTCCATCTATCACCAGGTTTTAAAAGAGCATTGTCCTTATGTGCATACACATCACCATAATAAAAAAAAATTAAGAACAAAAAAATCAAACCCAAACAAAAACCATACCAAAGGTCCCTTTTATATCTGCATATAGAGTGAGTGAAAGAAAACGAGCTGCTGAAAGGTAAGATTTGTCACCACTGCGAGAGTCTCTTATTGCTTGACCAGTGACACTTCTGCAGTGCACTGAAATCAAGCAGAAGAAGATAAAAGCTGGATTTGCAATCAGAAGGCAGAAGAAAAACTTACTAAACACAAATTTTGTTCTTGACTATTCTTAAATACTAGTAAAAGTAATTGTATAGCTGGGTGTATAAAATCACCGAAAGCATCATCAGACTCAGCAGCACTGTAAACCATCTAAGGTAACAAAACCACTAACTGAAAAGCATCTTGATTACAGGGAACATCAGGTGCTACTTCACAACAAAGTTCGTTTTATTTTTATGGGGTTTTTAGAAGGATTTTTTTCCTTACAAAAATATCTTCTAGCTCATCTTTAAGTACAATATTACAGAGCACTAACTCAACAGAACACTATTTTGAAGGTCACCTTTTTGTGACCTGAATTTCCATATTTGAAAAGCATTTCACATTATAGTTTATCTCAATTTCTTTAAACACTAAGTATTTGCGCTTTACTTGTCTCTCCCACTGCATCAATTATTTCAATACAACTGGTGCATATCAATTATAATTTTTTTTAAAAAAGGAAGTAGTATTCAAAGCTGCTGTATGGAACAAAGTATTTTAAAATATGTATGTGAGACACTACGCAACAGAGCTCTGTAATACTAACATTTACTGGCAGTCATCTTTTAAGACTTGAGCTGTTCATTCATATTTAGTTATGTCATTAAAATGTTGAGGCTGCATTTTTCTCTAAATTTTGTCATATTAGGCACACGTAAGACAATTACACATACACAGATCAAACCTTTGCTTTCATTACAGAATCACAGAATCACAGAATTCTAGGGTTGGAAGGGACCTCGAAGGATCATCTAGTCCAACCCCCCTGCCAGAGCAGGGTCATCTAGAGTACATCACACAGGAACGCATCCAGGCGGGTTTTGAATGTCTCCAGTGAAGGAGACTCCACAACCTCTCTGGGCAGCCTGTTCCAGTGCTCTGTCACTCGCACAGTGAAAAAGTTCTTCCTGATATTCACATGGAACCTCCTGTGCTCCAGTTTGCATCCATTGCCCCTTGTCCTATCATTGATCATTACTGTAAAAAGCTTGGCTCCATCATCCTGACACTCACCCTTTACATATTTGTAAACATGGATGAGGTCACCCCTCAGTCTCCTTTTCTCCAAGCTAAAGAGACCCAGCTCCCTCAGCCTCTCCTCATAAGGGAGATGTTCCACTCCCTTAATCATCTTAGTGGCTCTGCGCTGGACTCTCTCAAGCAGTTCCATGTCCTTCTTGAACTGTGGGGCCCAGAACTGGACACAATACTCCAGATGTGGCCTCACCAAGGCAGAATAGAGGGGGAGGAGAACCTCTCTTGACCTACTAACCACCCCCTTTCTAATGCACCCCAGGATGCCATTGGCCTTCTTGGCCACAAGGGCACATTGCTGGCTCATGGTCATCCTCCTGTCCACCAGGACCCCCAGGTCCCTTTCTCCTACACTGCTCTCCAGCAGGTCAGCCCCCAGCCTGTACTGGTGCATGGTGTTGTTCTTCCCCAGATGCAAAACTCTGCACTTGCCCTTGTTGAATTTCATTAAGTTTCTCCCCGCCCAACTCTCCAGCCTATCAAGGTCTCTTTGAATGGCAGCACAACCTTCTGGTGTGTCAGCCACTCCTCCCAGTTTAGTGTCATCAGCAAACTTGCTGAGGATACATTCTGTACCCTCATCCAGGTCGTTGATGAAGATATTGAACAACACCGGTCCCAGTACCGACCCCTGAGGGACTCCACTAGTTACTGACCTCCAACTGGATTCTGTCCCATTAACTACAACTCTCTGACTTCTTCCCTTTAACCAGTTCTTGATCCACCTCACTACCTGATCACTAAACCCATACTTTATCAGCTTATCTACAAGGATGCTGTGGGAGACAGTGTCAAATGCTTTGCTGAAATCAAGATAAACCACATCTACCGCTCTACCATCATCCATCCACCTAGTTATTTCCTCATAGAAGGCTATAAGGTTGGTCAAACATGACTTACCCTTGGTAAAGCCATGTTGACTACTCTTAATGACCCCCTCATCCTTGATGTGCCTAGAGATAGTGCCAAGAACAAGTTGTTCCATCACCTTTCCAGGGATGAATACATATTCACATTCATTTTTTCCAGCAAAAAATTTGCAGAGATGTGTTCAAGTTAGTGCTTACTATAACAAAAGAAATAATTGGCAAACATGCCTCTCTAATTCATCAAGAATCATGACATCTTATTTCTTCTAAGTATCAATGGTTTCATACTCATTAAAATATTTGTAAGACCCTGAAATTGTTAAGAACTTGAACACGAACATTTATCATCCACAGCTGAACAATGAAACATTATTTCTCGCATCCTGCTTCAAATTTATATCAGTCAGTCAGGAATAAGAGATCTTGTGACTTAACTTCACATTACTCACCACAAGAGCTGGAGAAAAAAAGTAAAATCATAGTTCAAGAAAACACTTGTAAAAGTTCTTCAATTACAAACGCAATTTACAGACTCAGGATTAGACAGATCCTTCCCAAGGCAGCTGCTATCAAAGAAGAGATTAACTGAAGAACAGATTTTAATCACCTGTGCTTTATGGCTCAGGTTAGTGACAATGTGCTTTAAGGTGTGTATTTATTACAAAGTTCAGCTGTGGAAGAAAACCCATTCAGACACCCATCAGGCCGGTCAGGAGAACAGGATTCAGTGGCAATCACCTTGCTATTTTCATGCTGCTCAGGGGTGACAAGCTCTCTTTTTTTTTTATACCAGATTGGGCCATGTGTAATTGCAATCTAGTTCCATAGAAACTGCATAAAGACTTTCAGTTTGAATGTGGCTTTAAGATGAGAACATTTCTGCATTCACAGATTCCCTCTCTGCGGCATAAAGAGATTATTCTTGTGCAAACTTAACGCTTTCGAAAAAATCATCAAAATTTCTGTGCTGAAGGTTTTGGAACCCTCATTGCTTTCAACCTTCCACACTGCATCAAGTCAACAACAATCACCCTCTACCTTTCTGTAGTTATTCTGGAAACACACATCAGATGAGGCAAACAGGGCAGGTGCCTCTAAAGCTTTTGCTCTGCTTCTCGACAGAGTATCTCCAATTCAACTTCTAGTTGTCTTCGTTACAAGACTTAATGACAACCTCCTCTCTTCATAAAGGCGGCTGGTGGAGCTCAGGTAAATGTGTTAGGCAGACTAAGAGAAGCTTAAAACAAAGAAATTTATGTACCTTTTTAAGAAAAGACACTTAAGGGGCTCAATAGCAGAATGGTGTTTCATTTCCACCAGGTATTACGCACTCTGGTGAAAATTATCCATTACCATCAGATAAAACGGGAGAACTGAAAAAACATACCATGAAAACCTGCACATACATTAAAAATGTTGCATTTTCCAAAGTTTAATTTATAGAATACATATTTATTGTGGTATTTAATTTATATCTGATCTAATAGGTATTTATTTTTTAATCCTACTAAATTGTCTGGAGTTGCAATTTTTATGTCTAACCCTCTAAGCAATTTATCAGTTCCTAGCAACCAGGTTGAGGGGGGAGAAATAATTGTTTTGGCACTATCAGTTCTGTCCATAGCACTTTTTTAAAGCACAGTGGGGGAATACTTCCAGTCAGTTAAAAATCAAAACTTTAAGGTTTCTTTAGAAGTTGGTCAGACTTTGAGTCCATCAACAGTCACATTTATACAATATTCAGTTCCTTTTGAGCTATGCCCCCCTTTAGCTTTTGTCAGTAATATGGCCTCTCCCAGTTAACTGGTGTTTGTGATTTTAATGCTAAGAAAAGGTTAAGCTTTAAATACTGATAGGAGGTTACCTTCACAAATACACAACTTCTAAAAAAAAATAGCATATTTCAGCTCATATAAAAAAATATTTAAAAATATCCTTTTCATGATCTGACAGCATTCCAAATTTTATTATTTTTTCTTCTTTTTGACAATTATTTTTCAGATAAAAATGGGAGTTGTTTCTGCATCATGTTTATTATGAAACGCATTCACAAACAGAGAGTTTTTGTAGTATTTCCTTTAAAATATCTTACTCTTGCAGGTTTGTGTGGGTTTTTTTCATAGCCTGTACCCCCAACCCACAACACTGTGTCCCCAGTTGATGCATGGTTGCTCTGATATTTCATCATCTATATTGCCCCAAAGGAATACAGCTACTCTGGCGGTTCCCAAAGAGAAATAGAACCTTTGATGTAGCTGGGGTGTTTGATCCAACAGTTGCTTTGAAGATCAAGACCAGAGCCTTAGACGATACTGAAAACTGACTGGGAGCCAGTGGAGCAAACCAAGTGCTGATCTGACAAACAAAGAGCTGTCTAAACCATGCTGAAATTGGACAACTACACTCCATACCATCTCATGTTCATCAACAGACTTCAAATCCAAGTATAAAAAGTATCATTTCCACTGAGGGAAGGATATTGAAAGCTAAGAGGGGAAAGGCCACCTTTCAACCACATTTCTAACGTGTGCAGTGGTGTTCTAGGTTAACCTTCATAAACTGTGACCAAGTCAACAAACTTTCTTCCTGATGTCATCTACCCTTTGTAATCTGCATCAACATTAAACATTAATTCTAATAGGTGACACACACATCCATTGCACAATTGGTTTTCCTACTCCTCCTGGGTTTGCTTCTTCTCATGGATAAGTAGGAAGCGATACACAAAAGGGTGAGAAGAGCAGAGAACAAGTGGTTGTTGCAGGACTTTCTGTTTTCTTGGTCTGAAGGACACAGGTGAATCATAGAATATCAGGTTGGAAGGGACCTCAAGGATCATCTGGTCCAACCAGATGCATTCAAGGCACATCACAGAAAGGAGATAATGTGGACATGAACAGAGTCAACTGTTTCACAAGGACTGGCCAAGTTCCGTAAGTCTGGCCAGAAAAGCTAGTAATCAAAAACCAAACCAAGGCTGCAGGTTAGTGAGGCAGACATAGCCTTTGTACTAAGATGATCTAACTGACGTTCAGGCTCTGGAAGAAATTAGCCATAGATCTTGGTTTTCACATCACTTTATAGACTATCATTCTTAGTTTTCAATAAAAGGGGCAGATAATTCTTAGCTTCATCTTCAAATCATTCATCCTTTCCAATCACTAGCAGTTACACCAAAGTTCAGCTTCATCCAATCATTCTTTATTTCTTTTTAAGCAATCTGACATCTTAAATAACACAATTAGCCTAGTTTAGCCAGCAGAATCTTGCTTTTACCAGTGGTCTCAAATAATGTACATGAAAATAATTAATTTGCTTTCTTGGCTTTCCTAAATGCCCACACTGATGCATATATACTGACATTCAAATCTTTGCTATGTAACTACAGCAAAGCAATTTGGGCTGGAAATGGCTCCTGTCAGAAGTACAGTTCAGAACCACTGAAAACACAAAAATCATAGAAATTTCCATACATTAACTTCTGGCTTTATTATATTAGTAAAGCTGCTGTTGTTTTCATAGTTGTAAGCATATGTTTTACCTGTAGACTTGATCTCTACAAGGTACTTACAATCCATACCAGAATTAATAGCAACATAATGAACGTATATAGAGAAAGATAATAAAATTTTATAAATTTACAATTACAAACTCATCTACCTCAAAATGAAATCCTGAGAATTTCTAAACATACTCAAATACTTCTTTTTTTTGTATCTATTTGCTGTTATCTGCATTTGAATTATAGTGGGTATGTCTCACAACTAGGCCTTATGCTTTTCATTTTCTTTATTTGCTCTTATAAGACCCATGTGGAATACTTACTGTAAAGACAAGATTCTTCAAGTTGTTTCAAGCCACAATTATTGATGTGATTTTAACATAAGGGCAGACTAATATAATTCTGGCAGGAAAGGTCAGGATAAAACAATTATACTGTTAACTTAAACATAATTCGTATTACAGACATGAAAATACAACTTAAAAGAAACTTAACAGTTACTAGGTAGGTAGCACTGGAACCAAAACACACACTGGAATATATGAAATTCTGACAAGCAGAAGGGTTTAACCTACTGCATATACTCTTGATTTTTGAGATTGCTTGTACACATATTTCACAGGAGTGCAACCTAATAATTCTGGTGTAATGAAATATGGGCAGAAGCACAGAGCTGGTTTATTTGCTATAACAGACCAAACCTAAGTGCTTTAGTACCAGAAACAAAGTCTCCAGTATTTGAGTTAACAGAGTGGTAGCTTCATCTCTGGCAAAGTATCAAGGTTCCTGTGCCTGCCATGCCAGCAGCTAGATGGAGATGCTACCATGCACAGTAAATCCCTGTGTGAAACAAAACTGATTTAAAGCATTTAATAATACAAAGGCTTCAAACCAAAAAAGTCTAAACAATTTTTATTTTGAAATCTTTCTAATGCTAGGTTGTCAGGTATCATTTTTCTTGCAAGTGAGCAAATAGTACAGGAAAAAAAAATGTGTTCCATTTGCTGTGCCTTAAAAAAAGAAATGAGTAAAAAAGTCTGAGAGAATTAAATATTCCATCAGATGTGTCCAAAAGTATAAGGTCCTCTCAGAAAAAAAAAGAAAACCACAATGCAGAACACTGTTTTTAAACCTATATTCTCCACACATAGTCCTTGGACTGTCTCTTTACATTCCCTCTTTCTCTCCACTTTTAGGTTCACAGCAGTCATGGCTGTCAGCTCAAATACAGAAAGTAATTCTCCAAAGTAGTTTCTGTGTTCAAACATTTCAACACATCAGTCTTCTCCAGGGAACCTCAGCATACGTCCACAGAGACAGTACCTACACAAGAGAGTTTTATCTGTATTGCCTTCTGGCACTTTTGAACAAGCCTGAAGGAACTGCATTCTCTGTTGTGACAGCACAGAGGTGTCCCACCACCACACCACACACAGCAGAGACCACTCTTTGCTTAGTAACTGGTGTTTTTTTCAAGAACGAAGAGATCAACAGCAGCACTGGCGTGAAATAATCAGAAGAAACCTCGTAAGTCACATAATTCTGTAAACTGGTTAGTTCTGCTCTTCTTCTTGAAACAACTGCTTTGTATTCAGTGCATGAGAAAGAGTAGAACTGGCGTTACGCACTTGTCCTGTGACAAGGCTTTCATGTTTTCACTGTACTGCTTAAGTCACATAAACACTTGTATAAAATACATAGGTAAAATAACACATTTACAGGGAGAAAAATATGAATCAAATTAATTCCTAGCAGCAAAAGTTATTTTAACTGCTACTGATGCTTCTACATACAGAACAGAGGAAAAGAAACCCAGAAGTAGCAATGCTGCTCACAGCACTGACTCAGTTGCTTGCTGTGAGAACAAGACCTTGCCTGCCTTTGTTCAGGATCTATTTATCAGCAGCAATGGATTCACACTTGTTCAAATATGCAAACAAGTAACCAGTAAATCAGAAAGTGCCTGACTGGTGCTGCACACTTCCAAGGGTCATTTCTTATTAATTTTTTTGTTGTCATTGAATCCACCTTTCGCAAGCAATGAATCCCCTTCTAACAAATTTTGCAAAAAAACAACTCCTGGCCCAAAGAGCATTAGGGGTTAACTAGAAAACATGGGAGAACAGAGGAATACAGCCTGATGAAGGACAAGAAAGAAAGCTGTCTGAGGAAGATTATGAGCAATGGACATGACCCAGCAGGAGACCTGTCCCCTCCGGTTTCCACAGGCATTGATGTAGAGGGAATCTTGAATGACGAAACTGAAAAAGCTTCTGAGGAAGAGCGGCAGCCATCCACCAGCAGCTTTTTTTAAGCGTAAGGAAAACCTGACACCAAAAAAAATATCAAGGTGGTGTTTGAAAAATAAGCAAGCAGGTAACAACCAGTGAGAACTAAGCTCGATAGAAATTGATAGATGCAAGGTCATGAAGGGTGCTGAAAGTTGAGGGGCTGTGGAGACACATGAAGAGAGGTAACTTTGCAGCAGCATTCTGAGTAGATACTAAAGGAGTAAAATGGCATTCACAAAGGAAGATGAAGAAGACAGTGCAGAAGTCAAACCAGAAAAAACAGAATATTCTCTGATAACAATTTTATCAATGTGAACTACTAATAAGAAAGACATGTCCCAGAAATGCCAAGTAGGAAGAACAAGGAAGATTTATACAAAATAAAGTCTTTTAGACCAATTAACCGGAAAAACCCCACAATTTTTCAGGTCTAAAATAACATAAAGCAAATTCAAAGTAAAAAAAAAACTAAATTAAGAATGGTTGCTAGAGTTAATGTTACTTGGAATTGAGATAAAATGTAATGTGTGCAATAGGGCTGGAGAATGTTTGTACATGGAGAAGCTACAGAAGGGTTCTGCTCAGGAAAGAGAGAGTACGTAATTTGTCATCTGTGGAAAATGAAGGGACAAAGGGAGGATTAAGAAGGATTTAGATAAGCACCAGAAAGTGACTATGGCAATACTAAGGCACAGACAAAAGTGAGAGATAGTGGTGATACAGTGACTGTGAAAGAAGATAGCAAAGGTTGAACTTTTTTCTTGAGAATTGCCTAATCCATGAAATGTCAGCTAAGATTTTAATTTGGACAGAAAGGTAGAGCTGGCGTACAAAGACTGAGATAAGACTCATTAGTACAGACATTCATTTGTATTCATGGACAGGATTTCTCCACAGATACGAGGAGGAAAACAGCAAAAGGCAGAGCTGTGTAAAACATTGTCATAGAAGGAGACTGAAGACTATGAGATTTCTGAAATTATGAAGGAACTACTAGAGAACACAGATACCAGAACAGAGGGTGATCATGTCTGCAAACCCCCTAAAAGTTGGAGCAGATATGGAAAGGCCAAGTGAACAATCCGCAAGTGAAAGGAAGGTTGATTAACATCAGAGTTCTCAAAGAAGAGGAGCTGTGTAAGAGGGAAATCAGAGAGCAGTTGCTAAAGAACAGGATGGATGATGTCTATTGAGTAGAACTGAAAGATGTCTACATGTGCAAATGAATAGAAGGGCATGAAGAAATGCATCAGCTTGGAAAGTACAAAAGGCCAGTGTGAAATCAAAACTGAACAGGAAAGAACCATAAAGCAAAGCTGAGAGGGTGAAAGAGAGGAAGACTATCAAGAGAAGATCTGATGGAGATGACTGAATGATGACAAAGGGAATTATGGAGAGGAAAGGAGCTGACTGAAGCTATTTAAAAAATGGGAAAGAGTAGGAAAGGAGGAGAGTAAGAAGGCATGGCAAGGGCACTGAAGCTGATTGAGAAGGAGGTAGAAAAACAGTGAAGAGGGAGAAGAGCTAGCGGCAGATATAGAGGGATTAATTCAACAACAGCAAACAGAACTAGGGAACGTGCAGCCTGAAGGCACCTCTTCACATGGCAAGTAGCAAAGCCGTGAATGTTTTGCCAAAGAATACAAAATGTGTTAAGTGCTTACACGGGCTCAAAAAGCAGGAAGGGAGGTAACAGTAATAAAAATCTATCAAGGGATAGTAAGTACCGCAGTGCTGTACCTTTGCCCCTGGAAGTCTCTGAGCTGCAGATGTCTTCATCCAGAGAGTGTAATAAGATCAGTTTGAAAACTGTTCTGCAGATACAACTGCAGATTCGCCAGCTAACCCTCATTTCAATATGTAGCTATTTATGGTAGCAATTTTTTTTCCACTGCTATACTAGTTTCTATCAGTCTTTCAGGGCTTGTATAAATATTGCAGTTTGTTAAATGAATCTCGTGAAGAAGAGCATCATCTCATTCTCAGCACAATAACAAAATATTTGAAACAATACAGCGAGGGGAAAATTGAAAGTTGAGTCAAATGTACAACAAAAATCTAAGCCTGTGCCCAATTATATTCATTAAATATATCAGTGGTGACCATATGCAATGGTTCACTGAGGAATTCACACTGTACTACCTCAGTCTTTGGATTTTGTGCTGCTGCCAAAATGTTTTACCCTATTTCCAGTGATCGAGTAACAGCTTTTGGTTTTTGGAATTTAAATACAAGTGGTATACAAATACTAAGAGTAGAATATCTGGCACTCACCTGTAGGTGTAATTAGCATATTATGGATTACTAACTGACTTCTTGCTACTCCCTGGAAGTCCATACTGGCAACAAATCAGTCTCACACATGCTGTAAGCACTGAAGGCATCTTTACAAATTTTAACCTAGGAAATTGCAATTTTCAGCTGAGGACATATTATACCTTACAGTTCTACATTTGCTTGCCTGTTCATTTCAACAACATCTGAAAAATCTTTATACTGAATAAATAATGTATTATATCCATAACAACAAGACACATACAGTACACTATATGATTGATTACCTTGGCATTTAGCTCCTGTGGGAATAGCTTTTCTGAAACATGGCTCTATTGGACTCCCTGAAAATTACATTTTGGTAAAACTGTCTGAATGATCAAATTTAGGCATGGCTAGACATAATGCTATTAACATTGCACAGGCAGGTACAAACTTGAACTTTCCATACTGTACCAAAACAATGTTGTTTTACATTTGTTTCTCAAGGAATGAGAGATAGAAAAACCAGGGTGGACCAATTTAAATCAGTGATTCAAATCACTAATTATAAACCTGATTAAAATCAGCAAACTTTTAATTCACACAGTGGTTTACACAAGTAAACACTATAACTTTTGTTTTATTTCAGTATTCTGAAGTACAGTTGTTTTACACTGGACTTTATACAAAAATTGATACTACTTTATGCTAATTATTTAAAGTCCTAATTTATCCTTTTCCATTTTTCTTTTCCATAATGGCATTAGCAATTGATAATAGAGTCATCACTTATTTGACAAGTGATTAGTAATTATTTTTTTAATCATGGTTAGTGTCAAGTTGACTTTTATTCCATCTGAAACAGAAATGGATTTCAACCACAATTTTAATTATTTTCTAAAATACATATCTATATTATTTGAAAGTTACTAATTAATAGTTTAAGTAGAACCATCTTAAATACAGCAGATACATGGAAAAAAAATTAAGTTAATCTAAGCAGGTGCTGTATTGTAAATCCAACATTTATAAAAGTATACATTCTTCATTGCTAACAAAATTTACTACTTCAGAGTATCCTATCTTACGAGATTTTGGTATGGCTAACAGCCTCAAACCTAATTTATATTCACAGTCTGAAGGAGGACAGTAAGAATAAACAAAGATAACCATTTCCTACTGCATTACTGCTCTTTGCAACTGACAAGTTTAGGATTTCAGCTTTACGGAGACACTAAAATTATTTCTGCCTCAGTAGAGCCACCCGATTATAAAATTCAGTTGTGACTTGATTGAATCCACAAACCTATCTTCTCACACATGTAACTTAAATGGGTAATGCTTCCTTTTTAAGTTCTTGCAATTTCACAGAATTTTGAGGATAAAATTTAATGACCTATTGAAAATAAATAAATCATTTGTTATATCACATTCTTCTTGGCGTACAGTATTAGCACAGAGAACATTTGCTAGAGGTACTGTTAAGTGAAAATCCTTGTTACATTATGCATGAATTCTCAAAGCACTGAGTACATAATATCCATCATGAAATTCAGAATATATAAATTTATAAAGAAGTACATTCAGACCTGTGATCAGCATTCTGACATCTCCAGTTACAAGTTTAATTAAAACCTGCTTTTTGTATTAAGTCTATTTTTATTAAAGAGGCACAGAATCATGTTTTATACATCATGCATAACTAAAAAGAGATTAAAAAGTTATTTGTAAATGCCTTTTCTTAAAGGGACCTCATAATTCAAGTTACTCTTCCATAACTCCTCTCCACAGCTGTGATAAAGAGGCACCACTGCTGAACATGACCTACTTCTTTGAGGGCTTCAGCCACCTTGCTGGCAATCAATCCCTTTCCACACCCCAAATACTACTTCTAGTGACACAAGCTGATAAATGAGATCGTTGGGTGATACAGGGCATGGTGTACCTTTTTGTCAGGATGTAAATTATCAAAAAATAAAACCAAAAGAGACTGTGGGACATCTCTGATGCATCAGACTAACCCTCAGATTCCACAGCTCCAGTCCTTTGGTACTGAGGGTTTCTCACCATGAAGCAGATGTTTCATTCTCTGTATTTTTCCATGTGATACATCACAGTTGAAGAATCTTTGTAACTCCCTGCTACCACAAATAAGAAACACACAGATGCACCTAGATGAAGCTCAGAAGGCTGAAATCTTAACTGCTTTAAATGTCTCCTTTCTTTCAGAAGCTGCACCTCCCAGAGCAGAGACAGCAGAACTGCCTGGCAGCATTCCTGTAAACTCTGCTGCCCTGCGTCTGAAAGCCGTATCACCTTGATTCTGGATTAGGTCATGGGTCGTGAGGTATCCACAGCTGGTTCTGGTTCATCTCAGTCATTTCATTGCAAAGGCAAAAACTGCCAAGAGAAAGCTGGTTCCCCTCCAGTCACAGGTGGGAGAAACTCTTTCAGCAGGCTAAAACCCCTGTGTCCCCAGGTCTTCCCCACTGGATTTACTCTGACAAGCAATTCACCTTGTAGCTATGGAGTCCTATCACATAACCCATGAATACCACATGCATGGATACCATGCACTTCTGACCGAGCATTACACAGTGCCAGCTTGCACTGCCACATACTAGGAGTGCTTGTGTCTTTGCTATACAGGAGAAGCTGGCAATGCCTGTTAAACCCAGAATTTCAGCCTCATAAGCATGGAGGACCGCTCACCCAACACAAAACAGCAGCAAACTTACCAAGTGTTGTCCCTCTAAATATTCCACTCACAAAATGTACAGTTTCAAATGAGTCTCAAAGCAAGAAATGAAACTAGAATAACCAGCACACCAAATTACCAAAAGCAAGCAGTAGTTCTCAAACAACAAGGGAAGTTCAGGTCAAAGGAACCAGTATTTTGAGCTTTGGGACACCTATGAGAACAGTATACTGATACTGTGACACAAAAGAGGGGCAGTTTTGTGGTTGGCTTTGGGGTGTTTTTTTTACTATTACAATGCTTTTCTTCAAAGGTTACTCTTTCTACATTTGTCAATAAATAGTTTTTGTAGAGCCTAGTACTGCAGTATCCACCTTTTGACCTGGATAAATACCTTTTCAGAACAGTCCAAACCAAAATTCCTTGGAATCAGCACGTTTATATTTACAAATTCTACAACACTTCCTCTTTGATACCCATGAAATGCACAAACACAGATTTACTGGCTAACCAGTATTAAGTAAAAGCTGAAAGTAATTCTCTCTTGGAAAAATAGCTTTACTGAAAGACCAGAAAACTATTTTCCTACTGGAGACAAATCTACTTAGTATACAAGAGAATAAACTAAAAACTTGGGATTTATCTTATTTAGCTTCTGATTTAGCAGCTTCTGATTTAGCTGAGCAACTTCACTCCATTTCCCGAAAAGCAGATAGCTATAATGCAGCACCTGTCAATGTTTCAGTACCAATTCAGCCAAATCATGCTTTAAACTGATTTTTTAAAATCTCTGAAGTAATGTGTAGTACCAAAAAATTCTGATTTTACATGTGTATTTCTTCTTGCTTTTCAGACCGCTAGGGAGCCAGAGGTTGGGCACGGTCACGTACTAGTACAAAGAATTTGCAACACTTTTTGTGACTGAGCCGTGCAAACAAGCATCTTGCACAGATGACAATCACAGACAAACAAAACATACAGCACTTACTACAAGTTTCTGAGGAGCCAAGATTTCATGCAGAAAATAACCTGAAATATTAGTCTTTTAATAATATTTCTTGACTACACCATTCCCATATCAAACAGACTGTGTTCACGTGCCGATGAAATGCTGCATATATATAAAAAGCACAAATAAGAGGTAAAATGATGAGTGCAGATAAAATGAGAACTACCATCAAATAATTAGCAGCAGAAGAAATTTAAATATTGAAAAGCTATTTTTGTTGTAGCATTGTATGTGCTTCATTGCTAAAATGTTGTGAAATTAATTTCATCACAGGCATGCAGTATACTCCATTTTCAAGATCAATTAATTCCATTTTGCAAATGTGAAATACCTAGAATTTCAGTCTAGAATTTTCCTGGAGATCATTTTGGACAACCATTTTGTCAAATTTGTTCTTAATTTTTATTTTCTTATTCCTCCTCACCTTTCCAATCTATTCAGTGCTTTTGATACGGCTTGCATAATGCACACTGCAGTCACTTTCATTTTGTTAAAGAACACTTATTTGGAAATGAAGATACATCAAATTATATTCCATAGTATTTGGAAAGAATGAGAAGTGAACAACAATAAACCTCCTGCATGCTAAATAGACCTACTGACTGCAAGACATACCAGAACTACTGTGCCAAAATGTTCTTGCTGCTGCTCCACTGACATCTCTGAATTGGAACAAATGTGGCTCATTAAGCTGAGGCAGAATAAAGACAAAACTGAAATGGAGATTTTCCAGAGTGCTCCAGTTGCAGGTACCTTATTTATGAATTTTATTTTCTTTCCAATATAGGTAGAATGGCAAGAACCAATGCATTGCATGTGCTGTAATAAGCCTGAAAAGGTTTCAGCTGATCAGTCTGGCCTCTGGTTTCTTCAAAAGGTGTAAAAGAGTTAAATGAATGGCCTAAACAGAATAATTCTACAAACGGGTAAAAAACCTGGCATTTTAGAGGAGAAAGTAAGAGTCATCATGGCATGTTTGTACAAAATGTAGCTGAGAGCAGTTAATTCTGGAACCTTTCCAACACTGAGAGGATGCTGACTCTTTTTTTTTCTTTTTTTTTTTAAACTGAGCAGTGATTTGAGTGCAGCAATAGTGTTACCCTGTGTGACTGTTCAACTCCCTGTACCTTCCTGATAACATGATTTTTAAATATAGATATATTTACAATACACTTCATAAAGAAGAATATTCTGTATGCACTTTTCAGTGGGACACACACATCTATGACAGAGACCTAACGTTCATTATTTTTCTCACTTTTACAAAGAAAGCATTAAAAATGAATTGCTCAATGCAGGCACGCACACACAGGCTGGGATTGCTAAGAATAATACCAGCCATTGCAGAGAGAGGGTCAAGTGAGGTACACACTGTTTCGAAAACCACAGCCTATGAGCAGCATACCAGTCTCTTGCAGATGCCATACAGAAACCTGACATTTCCTCTTCTGCACACTGACCAGATGAATTTTCCAGACATTAAGAAAAATAACTGGCTAACTAAAAGTGAGCTGCACATATCCTGAGCCCTTCCATGCTTTTCTAGTCTAATGAATGTTCCTCTAGCCTCTCCAAAATTATCACTACTAATTTGCTTGTCCATTTAACAAAAATAATGCATGTTTGTATATGACATTTTAAAGATTTCTTTATTGCTTTTAATTACCTGTTCTATTATTATTTTAATTTCAACTAATTTCTGTGTAGTCTGTTAATAAGAGCAGTGATTTACTCTTGTCATGGATCAGGTATATAGAGAACATTTGCATAGCTCCACTAATTAGATGTTTTCCTATAGTTAGGAATTTATAATATTTAATGCAAGTATAAAAAAGAAAATCCAGTAAGCTACACTAGAAGGGCTGAAGACTGATTATGTCAAAGAATTCACACATAAGAAACAAAACTAAGTTTATTATCAACTCTAATTTAAATCAGGCACACTTCTTTCTCCAGGAGTACTTCTAACCAGAGGTAAACATAATTTTTAACAAACAAATTGTCTTTTCACAGAACGCTCTGCCCTATTTGAAGCTGCCCAGAACCACAGTAAGATGGGATTCCCTATGGTCCAATGCAGAAGAGAACATGCAACCACTTCAGTTACCTTCAGCCAACGGGTGAGCTTTCTTCACACCACTCCACAGTCTAGCACTCCTATGAGATGGTCAGCAGCAATTTTACGTCAGAAGAATAGTTCAATATCTACAAACTCATTCTTAATTAAACGAACTGCCATCTCTCTAGCAGTAATCAACGTTCACAAGATAAGTTTTGAGCAGAAAGCAGCCAATTTCAAGTTAGGGTTGGCTCAGGGGAAACATGTCTATTTGCTTTAGTCTGCTCTAAGTGAAAGCATAAAATGCAGTCGTATGTTCCAAAATATGATGGTCATGTGTCCATGTTCTCCTAGATGAAACTTATCCTTATTGTATACATCAAAATGCTGGTTACAACAATAGCTTCTCGTATCATTTCAGGATCTCAAAGACATTTTTAAGTGCTCAAACAGGCATATCAACAATCAGATATTACACACGGCTGATCAAATTTCCAGTGTAAACAACTTCTAAAATCTAGTCAAGACAAAGCACCTGTATTTTAGCACGCATCACACTGACAAGGTTACAGCTCACAGAGAAGGCTAGAATCTAGCCCTATTTGCTCTGTGCCTATTCAAGTAGTGTTGTTTCGCCTGTAAATTTTTACAAGATTGTTATCTATAGTGCCCTACCTTTAATCCTAGCTTAGATGATGCCCAAAAGAAGACAGGCGCAACTGTTCTTAGCTAATTACCTGAATGGGCTTTTAAAATAAATCCTAATTATAAATGTTAATTAGTAGAATATACAGTTATTCACAGTTACTTGAAAAATACTAGCAGGCATCTTTAGGCTCACACAGGTTTCTCATGGCTTTGTCACAAGTTGTTCAAGTTTGGCACTTGTTTTCCTAAGTAAGTAAGCAAGTTCCATTAAATAAAGGTGCCACTTTAATGCCAACAATATTTACACTGACCTCCTTAAAGAAAACAATAGCTACCTTCCTAAAAGTCAAGACATAAACTGACAAATGATGGGCTACTTATAAATGTGTTGAATTTACAGAAAAATCACAATGTCACTTTCTTCATTTCAGTCTCCTTACTGGGAAATGAGAAGAAAACTATAAATTCAAATTCACTAAACTCACCTGGAATTTCTGAGATAAAATGTGCTTCCAATTATTTTTTTTGAAAGCACACCTGGACATACAACACTTGCCACCTTCAGTTGTTCAAACATTTGTGGCTGCACTCCAAGTCATCCCTATTAAACAGCCTGTGATTTAAGACTCAACAAAAAATTAAAATAGATATTTTACTTCTTCATCTCAAAAAAAAATCTTAACTCTTAGCCAGCCACCACGCAGCCTAGTCAATTCACTGTTCAGATGGTGTTAGTTACAAGTGCTTCTCTTAGGAAGTCCACTGTGTCTCACTCGAGGTAGCTACATGAATCAGTTAGGTATTATTTAATTTATAATGTCTCAATACTTAAAGACATGTGCTATAGAGTAGGTTTTTTATGAACTCCCCATTTAAGAAATATAAATTAAAACTGTTGCCAGGATGCGACTCTCAGTGCAGTTATGATGAATGTAGCTGCCATAAGAACATATGCAAAAAAGACATTTAATTTATTAAAAAAAGACTCAGGACAACATTTGGATGGCTGGAGGCTACGGCAACACCTCCAACTAAATACATTTGTGTCAAACTGATTGCTTTACAATTATGTTTTCTCTTCATTTCAACAAAGTGCTACTCTGTAGACCTGACCATTTTGCAATTTTTTTAACCAGAACAGAATTCAAACAGGGGAAGTCAAGACAACTGAAGAAATGAATTTTTTCAGAGCACCCTTGTTTTCAACATCAACAAGAAATCATCTACCAACACCTAAAAACAATCCAGGAAGTGATTAAGCATTTCAGCTTTCTTCTCATCTGATAATATATCTAACAGACAATGAGAGAGATTAAAACACCTGCTCTGACTACGGTTTCAAGTAATTGAGATTACAGAGCACAGAAAACCTGAGGCAACTGGTTATAATTTGTATTTAAATTCTCATACCACCCAAACAGTATCACATTCAGAGCAACAGTATTTACAAGCAGTACCATGCCAGAAGTGCCACTACATCAAAAAATATTTGCAAGGCATTTCAACTTAGACGATACTACAGGATTTTATATATTGACATCATAAAACTTCCTTTCTGTTTGCCATCTTCAGTGTCATCTGTTTCATTGAACCTCTTCCCATAACAACTTCCCTTAGGTAAGTTCAGACACTAGGAATTTCCCCTAAGACAGTAACAACTTCTGGAAATAAAACTACAGAAAAATCATAGAATTAATATAATGGTTCGAGTTGGAAGGGACCTTAAAGGTCATACAGTTTCAACCCCTCTGCCATGGGCAGGGACACTTCCCACCAGACCAGGTTGCTCAAAGCCCCATCCAACCTGGCCTTGAACACTGCCAGAGAGGGGGCAGACACAGCTCCTCTGGGCAACCTGTGCCAGTGTCTCACCACCCTCACAGCAAAGAATTTCTTCCTAATATCCAATCTAAATCTGCCCTCTTTCAGTTTGAAACCATTGCCCCTTATCCTATCACTACATGCCCTTGTAAAAAGTCCCTCTCCAGCTTTCCTGTAGCCCCTTCAGGTACATATGTTCAGGCAGCTACTATTTAATGTTTCAAGCGGCCAATAATTAAGAGCCAGGAAAAAGTAAAAAGTACTGAAAAGAGGTGTTCAGTTCTGGGCCCCTCACTAGACACTGAGGTGCTGTAGTGGGTCCAAAGAATGGCAACGAAGCTGGTGAAGGGTCTGGAGAACAGGTCTTATGAGGAACACCTGAGGGAACTGGGGATGTTTAGCCTGGAGAAGAGGAGACTGAAGGGAGACCTTATCACTCTCTACAACTGCCTGAAAGGAGGTTGTAGCGAGGTGGGGCTTAGTCTCTTCTCCCAAGTAACAGGACAAAAGGAAATGGCCTCAAGCTGTGCCACGGGAGTTTTAGATTGGATATTAGGAAAAATTTCTTTACTGAAAGGGTTGTCAGGCACTGGCACAGGCTGCCCAGGGCAGTGGTGGAGTCACCATCCCTGGAGGTGTTTAAAAGACGTGTACATGTGGTGCTTAGGGACATGGTTTAGTGGTGGACTTGGCAGTGCTGGGTTAATGGCTGGATTCAATGATCTTAAAGGTCCTTTCCAACCCAAACAAATCCATGATTTATGTCTAAAATTAGTAACTTCGGGCTTAAAATAGGATAGCAAACACTAGCATGATCTGCAAGGAATCACTGTACTGGGTTAGAGAAGGAACTAAAACCCATTATACAACAATCCAAGCTGGCTAGAAAGCTTACGCTGTACTTCGCCTTTCTCTGGAAGTTACTAAGCAGAAGCTAATAACAGAGAACAGCAATGAGGACTGAGCAAATCACTGTTCTATTTTCTACCTGTTAATTAGAAGTGCTCCAACAGGCCCACAGACAAGTCTGTTCAGACCAACGCTGCTTCTGTTCTAACCCGGTGAGGAGGTCTCCCTTTCCCCTTGAAAATTCACTTTGCTCTACCTCATTTCTCCAGAGGGGCTTACATACCTGGTCCAAAACTGGCATATTGTTCTCAATCTGTAAAAGACTTCACCAGGCATTACCCATAAGTGAACAACAGGCTGTTGAGTCTGCCACTACCTTTGTTCTAACTATCAGAAATCAGATCTGAACATTTTTTTTTCTAATTCTTCTTGCTAACATCAAAAGTTAAAAATAGGAAGCAGAAACCACATCCTTTAACACAGAAATCCATCCTTACATTCACAGATTTTAACATAAGGAAAACCTCTAGAAGAATATAGGTCACAAACTGATGCTTGTATTAAGTCGATATCTGATTATTGAGACAAATCAGAGCCTTGGATTACACAATAATTTATACACACTGATCTTCTTTTATCCATCTTTTAACAGGTGCAGTGATTTTACTACATATCTTCTAGGCAGTCATAAAAAGGGAATTTGTATAAACTCCAGAAGTCTGAAGTATTTTGATTCTACTGTGAATGCTCTCAGTGACATAGAAAAAACCCAAACCAAAACCAAACACTTTTACATATGCAGGCTGTATTAATCTTTTTAATACTCTTATGTTCCTACCAAGAAGCCTCCTAGGGCTTTAATTCACTCAGTGTTTGACAGTCAGAGGCAATTTGCAATCTGTAAAAATATGAATCTGTAAAAATCTGAAAACAATTTCAACCAAAGACTATTTTTGAAATGCAGTGCCTAATGAATTACACAGGGAATTGTCTTTCAAATGCCTATCAGAAAAAACAATACAGAAGATGTTCTTTAGCACCTGGAAAACTATTCTCACGGATTTGTAATAATGAATTATGTCAAATCCTTTCTAAGCAGAGCTAATTAATAGAATTGGTCTTTTAGTTGGTGGATCATGAGTCACTAATATTATCTACACAAATCTCTGTCTTTGTCTACATTTAGGTGTTTTCTGAATATTTTCAGTATCACTGTCATTACCAATTATGAGAATAGAAACATCTAAAAGCACCACAGGGTAAACTAGAGCATGAACTCGCAACAAATCCTCACTGACTACCCATAAGGTACTTTAATCCCATGGCAAGGTAGACTACTCTCAGAAGAGCAATGGCTATCTAGCTTTTTTATAAACAAACACATTCGCATAGAGATGTCAGTATGCAGCAAAGTATAACCTCCAGCTTATTCCTGACCTACGTCCATATAGCAACTCCATAAAAGAGAAATTAAATCCAGAAACCTGTCTTTTCTGCCATGGTGTAGATGAACTCAGCATTCACCAGCAACAGATGGAACTGGGTGGAATTGCCCCACAAATAAACTTACTAGAAATTCCTTTTTGTGATGCAACTCTATCATGTCAAAAGTTCTTTCATCAATTACTCAGTGCATCATACAGTTGCACGTTTCTGATAAGCTTTAAGTAAATTATCTTCAAAGTTTGCAAATAATGTCTTCCTCTCGAGGCTCAAAGAGTGGACCTTGCTTCTGCCAAGGGCCAAATCCAAACACCCAGGCCATATCACTCCATTTTAAAGACATGTTGACTTTTGATAGACTTCAATAAAATTTTAAATGCATGGTTTTCACCATGACACCTTTTTCTTTTCTATGAACTCTGTCTGAGCTACAGTCTGACCTAATAAACAGAGCAGACTTAACTGGCAGAATTCAGGATAAATTTTTGCTGATAAGATCATTCAGACAGCTTCCCAAACTCTATTTTTACCTCTTCTAATTTTAGCTGTTTCTTTGCTTTGCATCTGTCAGATCGGACCTTCATGTAAGTTTTGTATCATTTCACTGGGAAAAACGCAACTACTTAAAGAAATAAAATATTGTATGTAGCAGTGTAGTGAACATGGGTTCTGGAGAAGCAAACAGGTGGTACAGTCATTTTTTTTAATGCCAAATTTAGCTACTGCTCACCTCCTACTGACTCAAAACTCCAAGTTCCAACTTTGGAAGTAGAATGATTGTAGGAAGGACCAAAAACTGAGTATGCTGTTTAGGGAAAGATGGAAAGGTAGGTGGAAAGAGATATTTGGAGATCCCTAGGCCAATTTCCAACACCAGATCAGGCCAGCAGAGGCTTTGTCCATCTAAGCCTCAAAAACCTCCAAGTAGGAAGGTTCAACCTCTCTAGGTAATTTATTTCACATCAGCACTAAGCTCCCTGTAAACAAGTTTTTTCCCCAGTGTCCACCCTGAAACTTTCTAGTCACAGGTTTTGACAAATTTACATGATCTGCCACTAACAATAAAGCAGGGTTCCACCATTTCCATAACTGCCCTTCAAATACGCTATTAGATTTTCCCTTAGCCTCCTCTGTACCACACTGAACAAGTCCAAGGGGCTGCCCTGAAACGCAACACTGTTGAGGACACATCTGTTTTGTTCTGCATTTCTCTTCTAACCATTCCTCTGATGACCACAGCTGAACATTGAGCTGACATGCATTAAGAAAATGCCGTAACTGCTTAACTTCCAGAATCACGACTCCGAGATGCAGTACAAATTCAGACCACATCCTGGTTAAGGTGAGTAGCTCTCTTTCCTTCACAATTAAGACATGGAAGAAATATTTCAAAGAATATAAACCAATTTTTTATTTTAAAACTGAAAAGTCAGAGGAGGTAAAAAGCACCACTTTCGGCAACTTTCTGAAAAAACGAATAACCAACCAACGAGAGAAAACAAAAAGGGGATTCATTGCTCCAGATCATGCCTCAAAATGTATGCCCTTTTACAGCAAATTCCCTTCCTATGAGACTGGCAATGGCTCACAGGGAGAGAGACAGAAGAAATAAATTATTTTTTAAGTTGGTGCCTCGCAATGCGCCTATAACATTATTTTACTTATACATGCAACTTTAACTTTGGCTGACTTTTATGATGCTTGTTATCATGGCAGCAAGGTGCTCTTACAGAGCCCTTCACACTGTACCCGAAGGATTTTGTTTTTAATGAGGTCATAATGGAAGTCAAGGGAGGACAGACGACTGCCAAAATGTTCAACAGGGCTCTTTTTTCTTTTACCTAACTCAGGGAAGCCAGTTTCCAATACTTGCTTCACCTCCTTAATGCCACATCGTCCTGCTTTATGCTGCTTTTTACTTCTGGGTGTAACGATAACATTGTAATTTTGCTACTGTACAAAGCTGTGCTGTTCAAAAAGGGACTGAAGTGAAGCATCTGTGTAACTGTGACTAGCAAGCTTCTCATAATCTTTGTGCATCCAAGATATGGCTAGAAACACTACATAACGTTATGTAGCTATATTATGTAGCTATTTTTTCAGCTGTATTGTCAGAAGTAACAATAAAATTATTTAACGTTACTGAAAACCCAATATGTAAATAGAAGCATTCCTTAAAGCTAAACTAAGCAAAATAACCTTTTAAGATAGCAAGTTGGGAAACCTTTTCCAATACTGCAAACGGATCATTAACATGCTCATATTTTACCATAAATAAAGAGGAAGAGCAGACTTGAGCTGGGAACCTAGTATTGCATATTTGTCCAAAACAGATACGATGAATACATGATTGACGGTCTAACTGAAACTCCAAAACAAAGTGATTTAATAAAATGTTCATAACTCAAGGGGGACAGAAATAATTTAGAAAGAACCCAAAACGCACATGTTTACACAGAAAAGGACATAACTTTTAGTCAGAAAAGAGTAACTGAGGGTAAAGCTAAAACAATCACTTAAGCAGCGTTAAGCACCTACACCAGTCCTATTCTTTGAAAGCACTGAGCAAACATTAATTCTTAGAATATCTTTGTTTTTTATACACACTATCTTCATTGTAGCTGTAATAGAGCACAAAAATAACTATTCCAAACCCTGAGCACAGTTTTCTAGTGCTGTGCAGAAGCAGGCAATAGCTCTCAAAATAAGGTACTTATTCACCTAGTACAGACTAACCAGCATCTACAGATCTGTGTTATTCATGTAATCTCTCAATCCACCTACTCAGTTTTCCTCGTTGTTGCACAGGAAACTACAAACTAACCTCTAGAAGCGTAAAGTGTCTTCTGACCGAAGTCTTACAAATTATACTCCAGGAGAGATCTACAGCCTCTGCTTTGAGAAAAACTCACTTCCCAGCACTTACCTCTTACTGGGCGATCAGACCACGATCCCTGCCTAATATCTCACTGGACAAACTGGTTCAGGGATCATTATTCCATTCGCACTTCTCATTGAGGTAAACTAGGCTTCATTCCAGTTTAACTTTCTAGACGTACTAGCATCACAGAAATGGTGGCAAGTCTTAACTAGGTATCAGAAAAATAATACCAGTGGACTTAGAGTTCTAAACTAAATATGACAACAACAAATATTCTAAACTAAATATGACAACAATAGCACATGAATTATTTTAAAAATTAAATCAGAATAATATAATATCAACCAAAGAAGTGGGTTACCTTTTGTTTTGCCACTCAAATGCCTGGGAAGGATGAATTTCATAAATTCTATGCATCGCCTAAGTCAGTCAGTACTGTGAACAGTGATAACCACCGTAAGCACTGCTTTTGTAGATGTGTGACCTGCTAGAATATTAGGCGATGGGAAATAAAAAATGCTAATAACTTTTGACATTTTTAACAGCACATGAATTAACAAAGAAAATGGACTATTTGAGATTGTCATTTAAAATGAAGCCTAACGATCCTTATGAGCTTTCAGCTCAACTAGCCACTCACGTTAATCATGTAAAACATAAGCTGACTGTGACTGTAATTAATTAATCACCTTCCCCTGTCCACCCACAATTTCTCTTACCAAAAATTTCAAAGTTTTGGCAGATTGTCCAACAAGAATGAACAGAAGAGAGTGATATACCTGTATAAACCAAGTCTAATCCTATTACATGCTGCTGACCATTTTTTAAAATCAATTCATCCTTATGAACTTTCATTCGAAAAACTGATTTTTGATACTGAAATACTGTACCACATAAACAGTGATCTAAAGTTCATACATTAATAGAGTACTTCATAAAACCACTATGTTGCCAGCCATATAACTATACATAGAAAAGTCAAGTAGCAAATAAGATTAGAAATGTTCTTTCAGCTTTTCATCAAGATTTTTCTCCTTACTGACAAATGCTTAACCTACCTTTCTATCAGTAGCAACTGTTTGCCTCGCACAACTGCTTACAAGGCAATTCTACTTATTTGTATTTTCCACAAAGCAAGATGGAGATCAGTGTCAACGTACTGTGAAAGTGCAGTAACTCATTTGTGAAGACATTGGACCATTTTTTCTTCCATGTCACAAACCAAAGGGCACTTGGTGATCTCTCATTAGTCTAAGGGGTCAGTTGACTATATTCACTATCTACCATCACAGGCAATGGCTGGAAAGCTCTGCACAAGAGAAACCTAGAATAAGTATGAAACCCTGTAACTACAAGGCCCCTTTCCCAGTTGTTGCTCTAAATGTAAAACAATAAGAGAACCAAAATCTTTCAGATTATTATAGATACATTTCAATTCTGTAGTAGTTATTCAGAGAACCTCACTTGGGAAGACACTAATTTCTCCCTTCCTCACTAAAATGGGAGTTCGAAACAAGGGAAAAAAAATCAAGTACCAAACAAAAAAAAAGGAGGAAATAAGACTACAAGCAAATATCGTTCAAATGGCAAGGCAGGCTGTGATTATCTATGAAACAGAAATCACCACTAACATCTGGGCATCTAAGGAGTTACCACAAAACAAACCTAATTCCAGATCTTGGGAAATTTTCATAAAAAAAGAAAAAGGATAGGTAGTAATGCCAGAACACACTTTTGCAAGACTTGTGTGTAGAGTTCAGCATGTGCACAGTCACCCAAACTGCACATTAGCTCATATGCAAGCCACACTTCTCAGCTGTTGCAATACAGAGATCTGCATTTCCCAATGATTACAAGCATGGAAATGACACTAAGGAAATTGAAGAACCAAGTTAAGAAGCCCAATCTCAAATGTTTGGCAAACAAAACATCTGTAAACCAGCCTTCCATGGCCTTCGGTTAGCAGATCTTGCATTTAAGCATAAGCTTTGAGAACAACACCCTACTGCTTCATGTTCTCTATGTCCAGCTTCATGCCCACGCTCTGCCAGGCTTTAATGGCATCTCTACAGGCTGGGGTTTGGGGGTGGGGAGAGAGGAAACCGAGAATAATCCTTTCATTGGGCTGAGTCCACACTGTGCCATGCAATGCAGCATAAGCTTGATTTCAGAAGGAACTGTACGTTGGGGACTTTTCCCTATGAAGAATAAAGAGATGTACTGTCGTGCTTCAGTCACTTAGGAAATGTCTTGGTATCTCCCCTCACTTGTCTTCTTTCTCTAATAACATCAGGATTTTTTCAGTTTTTCCTCATGTTTTCTGGACCTCTTTCTGCCACATCCTTTCTAAGCTGAGGGGGACCTTTGGACAGCACATAGGTCCACTACTACACTTGGGCTCCCTGGATTTACACCTTCCAGAGAAAACTTAAAAAACCAAAACAAAACCAACAAACAAACCAGGTGTCATGTGAATCCATGCTAGTTCTAGCACAGGTTAAAAACAATTTACATATTGCAATTTCTAATCCAGAAAAGAACTCAGGTTTCCTGGATCCAACTGCTCTTCACAAAAAAAATGAAACTTGAGTACTCTGGGAAATACAGTCAAAAGACACAAAGTTTGGGGGGAAAAAAGTAATACCAGAAAATCAGTAAATGCCAGAACTAAGGATGTTAGCAACAGTCCAGCTCACAGTTTATGTGTACTTGTTGTTTGTCAAAGGATTTTTAATCAATTTATCTAATGGATGGCACTCACACCATAAGCAAATTAAAACACTGAAGAGCTGGAAAACGTGCAGTCTCCTCCACTAGTTACTACACACTAAGAAAACTTGGTATTGAGAATCTGGATCAGCTGGAAGTGCAGGAAAGCAGACAGGGAGAAACAGTCATCTACAGAATGGTTTGGGTTGGAAGGGACCTCAAAGATCATCTACTTCCAACCCCCCTGCCACGGGCAGGGACACCTCTCACTAGACAAGGTTGCTCAAAGCCCCATCCAACCTGGACTTGAACACTTTCAGGCAGGGAACAGCCACAACCTCCCTGGGTAACCTGTTCCAGTGTCCCACCAACCTCACGGGAAAGAACTTCTTCCTAATATCCAATCTAAATCTAAGTTTCTTTAGTTTGAATTCATTTCCCCTTGTCCTATCACTCCATTCCCTCACAAAAAGTCCCTCCCCAGCTTTCCTGTAGGCCCTTCGTGTACTGGAAGGATGCTATAGTGTCTCCCTGGAGCCTTATCTTTTCCAGGCTCAATAACCTCAACTCTCTCAGCCTGTCTTCATAGGAGAGGTGCTCCAACCCCC
>VZRW01010429.1:0-39907 GCA_013398125.1 Aegotheles bennettii
TCATTGAGTTTCTCCCTGCCCAAAACTGAGTCATTGCCAGTGAATTCTGTGTCACGATGTGGCAGAGCCGTGCTGAAAAGCTTCAGAAAAGAACAAAGTAATTCAAGATGTAAAAAAAAAGCCATAAAAGTTCCCCAGGTCCTCTGGGGAAAATGAAGTTCCAATACTCCTAATACTACAGAACAGAACAGATTACCATGAGCTTTAAATGCTTGTAGCAAAAGTGCTGAATTTCTGGTAACTTCTGGTACTCACATTTCTTGTAATGTGCTATTTCTCATGGTTTGTGAAGGCTGTGTGTGCAGGGTGAGTTCAGGGGTGACTTCATTTCATTCCCCTACTTAGAATAGAATCATAGAATCATCATGGTTGGAAGGGACCTCCAGGGTCATCAAGTCCAACCTTTATCCCATCATATTCCTAACCATTAGACCATGGCCTCAAGTGCCTCATCAACTTGGGTCCTCCCCCACCCCTTCCCCTCTATAACCCTTATAAACCTTTGTTTATAAGCTTGGCATCATCCCTCAGCACCCCACCCCAATATCCCAAATCCTCATTTTCCTCTCTTTCCCTGTCGTATCAGTTACAAAGGTCACATTGTCCCCTCCAGAGCTATCTGGAGGGTCCTGGTGGCCCATCAGTTAGTGACTGGAGCCTCTTGGTCTCTGGGGTTGTCTCTGGTACCCCCTGCTTACCCAGTTTGTGTCCTGCATAGTTTTATTTATCGCCTCCCTCTGTACTTTGCACAGGAAGGACCCACGATGGGATGACGTTGGTGAAGCTGAAGCTCTCACCTTCCATGCACACTTGCAGGATTTAGACTGAAAACTGATGTGCTGGCGCTGAGAAACTGGAGCCGTTTTGGCAGTAGCTTGAGAGAGAAAAGATCAGAGAAGTAAAATAGAAAAATCCAAATAAAACCCACGTGTGAGGCACGCACACACTGTGTATGTTTGTCGTGGGCCTTTTTCACTTCTGGATGCCCTTGTTTCTCTCTTGGATTCCTCTGCATTACTGCCATCATGGTGCAAATCATAGAATCATCAAGGTTGGAAGAGCCCTTCAAGCTCCCCCAGCCCAACCCCTCCCTCCATCCCCACTCACCCACAGCACCCAGCACCACATCCAGACGCCTCTTGAACACCTCCAGGGATGGGGACTCCACCACAACCCTGGCCAACTTATTCCCACCCCCAATCACCCTGACAGTGAAAAACATTTTCCCCATGTCCAATCTGACAGTGCTGGGATGTCTTTGCCCAAGGAGGGACATGGAGCGGCTGCAGATGCTCCCCGTCCCCCTTCTCCAGTTGTGCTTACTCTGGTGCAGCCCAGGAGCTCCCTGTCCTGTGGCACAGCAGCAACCACACAAGCCCTGGCTTGTGCCAAGGTTTGCCTTTATCCCAGTGACCACTGGCCATGCCGAGTTGCTGGAGGGGACATTGTTTGGAAGTCCAGCACATCGGCTCATTGACCTTCATGTAGACCTCTCACTCCAACTGTGTTTTTACACTTGATGGTGTCCAAGTGCGTTTCTGCCAGCTTGTTGGTTCCAAATTCATTGCTGATGTTGACTACAGAACAGTGTCTGTTTGGGTGAGGTGTTGTAGTTCTGCCCTGGTGCATTTACCTCTGAATTTTCCCATGCCATGCGGTGAGTTTGCTGTTCACCAGCGGCCTGGAGGATTCCAGTCTGGAGGAATATCTTTAACCTGGTACTTGGAGAGAAGCCTGACTAGTTCAACTTGTGCTGCGGATGCTAAAGCCAGTGCTCACTATCTTCCCAGGTGCATTTATAGAACCAGATTTTATTTGAACATCGAGTATGGCTCACTAAAAAGAGTAAGTTTGCTTATTGAAAGAAGAACAAGTGTAATGTAGAGAAGATGGTTCTGCAGTTGAGAGTTCACTTCTGCTCTGAAAGCAGAACTTGGAATAGGGGGAGCTGCAGGTGAGTAGAGGAGTTTGGGTTCATGAAGATCTTACATTGACATCTTGCATGGAAATTTCAAGGGAACGCAGGATTTACAGTGCAGACTGGCCACCATGTCAGGAGATACTGGTGCCAACCTTGCACTGGTCAGAAGAGACCCAGCTGCAAGGGGAGTCATTGACATTGTAGGTGCTGCGGAAGCAAGGGCAGGTTGGAATTGCAGGATGGTGGTGGTGGGAAGGGACCTCTGGAGATCGTCTGGTCCAACCCACCTGTTTAAGGCAGGGTCACCTAGAGCAGGTAGCTCAGGGCTGTGTCCCATCAGGTTTTGAATTCCTACAAAGATGAAGACCTTCAGCCTCTCAGGGAGCCTGTTCCAGTGTTTCATCGTTCTTGCAGTAAAAAAGTTTTCCTTACATGGAAGTGGAATTTGTGTTTCAGTTTGTACCTGTTGCCTCTCACCCTTTCTCTGGGCACCACTGAGAGGACTCTGGCTCTGTTGTCTTTACCCCCTTCCACCACAAATGCCAAGTCAGGAAAAGCCAAGAAATCCAGGCTCTCCAGCTGCTGGTGTGTTCCCCCATGCCTGGCAGGAGATGAAGGCACCCCATGCTAAGGCTTCATCTTCTCCCAGCAGAAGACTTTGACATAGACATCTTGGGGACAGATGTTTCAGCAGGGCCTGTAGTGACAGGACCAGGGGTGATGGTTTTAAACTCAAAGAGGGCAGAGTCAGAGCAGACAGAAGGGAGAAATTGTTCACGCTGAGGGTGGTGAGAGCCTGGCCCAGGGTGCCCAGAGAGGTGGGAGATGCCCCATCCCTGGGAACATCCCAGGTCAGGTTGGACAGGGCCATGAAGGAGGTTTAATGGAGGGAGTGTCAGCAGTAGGGATACATAAGCTTAAGTGTGGTCAAGTTTGGTGACACTTGATATAAATAGAAAGGGTTTTTTCCCCTGCTTTTGGCAGTGTCTTCTCTTTCACTAAGGTTCATGAGTAGCTTTCAATGTGCCTTCAAAACAACTTCATTCCTGAAGCACAGGATGGAAATACAATGGAGTACCTGAACCTGTTGGTTCACCTTGCTGATGGAAGAGGTCTGGAATGAATTATGCTGATAACACGTGTGTCATCTTAAGTACTTCTTGGCCTCACGTGTGGAAAGTCTTCATAGCTCCAATTTCAGAGAAAGGAGGAGAAAGCAGTGTCTCCAGTTAAAGGGGGAGATGTTTTGATGATTCTTCCCAGTGGGCGCTCACAGGAGGATTTTTTCCCGTCCGGTGCATGCAGACCTGTTTGTCTGTCCAGCTGTGAAGCTTCCATGACATTCCTGATGAGGAACTCAGCATCATTTCACAGGGCTCAGCTGAGGCCATGGGAGAGAAGCGGAGGAGTGGGGATGAGCTGGTGCCTCCGGCCGCTGTCCTGCCCTTCTCCTGCCTGGTGTCCAGAGTGGTTTTGGGTGCTTGAACAGTGGTGACATTAATGCCCACAGCTGAAGACCTCAGCAGCAGCAAACAGCCTGCTGTGGCTTATTCACTTCTAGTGTGGGTTACAGCCTGAGCCAGCAGGACTATCACTAGAGGGCAGTCTGGGTTTAGGTGTGGACAGGGTGCAAACCACCGCTGGTTCTCTCTGCTGGCTGTTACCAGCCTAAAACTGGACAAGTGAAGGCAGGGAACCCCCCATCACTGCACAAAACCATCTGTCAGGTCTGGTTTTGCAAGGACCTGGGGACCTGGCTGGAATAATGACGCTTGGCAGGACATGGAGCCATCAGACTGTTTTTCTTCTATCATGAAGTTCAAAGATTGAGTGGATTGCTCATGAAGTGGGAGTGTGTTGGAGCTGGTGGTTAGAGGTGGAGAAGAAGTTCAGGAAAAGCACACCCACAAAGTGATGATGAGTAAGAGATGGTGTAAGAGAAGTGCCAGCTGGAGTTGTGTTCAGTTTTGATATGGGCTGGCAGGAGGCAGTGTGAGTGTCTGAGGCCAGTCACTGAGTGCTTCTGACATTGCTCTGCAGCATAAAGAAATCCAGTCAGTGCTTGGTAAATAAACCCCCTACTTTTAAGTATTTTCTTAATTGGAAGAGTGTATGGTGGAGTGGGTAACTGTGTCTCTCCCATTGCAGAAGGACGTTCCAGACGGGTTGAAGGAGCTCTCTGATGGCTCAGAGGAGAGCAGTGATGCTCAGTCAGACTCTCAGAGCTCCGAGAACAGCAGCAGCAGCAGCAGCAGCGATGGGTGCAGTAACAAAGATGGGAAGAAAAGCAGATGGAAAAGGAAAGGTAATTTGCCTTCTCAGGAGCGATGCTTTGAACGTGGTCCCTGTCTGGGAAGGACTTGGAGGTTTTTAGCCATCACTTCTGTTGCCTTATAAAGTCAGGCTGTTACAGTGACCTAAAATCTGCTGTTATTTGTGCTCCTGGGTTGGACTGGCCACGCAAGTGCTGGTTTACTGCTGAGGGAACCAAAGGTACCTGTAATTAACAGTACTTAAGTGTCTGTATTTAAGGCCTTGACACAAGTCACACTGTGCTTCCCACCCAGGAACAGTGGATCTATTTCTTCCAGGTTTTTCTGCCATCCCCCTGCTTTCCCAAGATTGTGCCTTGTACTTCTGCTCTCTTTTGATGCTTCTGGATACAGCAGACTAGGAATGAGCACTGAACCTCTGAGGGTAAAGCCTGTGATGGGACCTGATGGGTCCTGTAGGGCTTTGGCTTGAGCCACTGTGCTTTTTTCTGTCCTGTTTTGGACTCTTTTCCCTCACAACCCAGGCAACATTTAGTTATTCAGTACTGTTGAATATTAAATAGTTGGCAAAGTAATAGTAGGTAATACAGCAAAGTACTGGCTTCTGCTCCACTGCTGTATCTTGCGGGGAGACCTACTGGAATGGTTCAGTGGTGTTTCAAGGATATCCAGATTCTGGATTCTCTATGGAAGCAGTGCAAGAGTGCCAAGGGGAGGAAATAGTGGATTTCCCTCTGGTTTGAATCCTATTGCCTTTGCCACTCTGGGGAGGCAGTGTGTCTGATCAGATCCTGCTGTGTCGTGCTGTCTTCAGGAGCAGCAAAACTCAACCAGTGCATTCCAATATTTACATCTGATATTAGTAACAAACCCAAGTTCCCATCTTGCCCATCTCTGGTGTGAGTATCCATTTGTTTGACCAACGTTGTCTGTATCCTTTCCTCCCTTCACATTCTGCTCAGGTACCCACTTGTCTGCTTAGCTGCTACGAGCCGAGTTAAGAAAAAAAAGCTGTAAGAAAATGGGAGGATGTGACAGCTTGTCCTCTGAGCTGGGCAGAGCCTGTTCTGTTCTCTATGGTGCTGTTATTCTCTATTAAAAGTCAGTATGCTCCATAACTCTCAGCTTGGGGAAGAAGCACGAAGCCCTCCCTGCAGGCAGAGGTAGCAAGATGTGCTCTGGGTGTTCCTGGTGCAGCTGCTGGAACTTCACTCTTCAATCCCATCCTTTCCCTTTTCCTTTTCTGCTCAGTCATGCTAAGAACTTCTCAGCTGAAATGAAACGTTACTTAAAGCTTATTTCCAAAGCAGTAGGATATCTCAGTGGAAGCACATTAGAGGCTTGCAGTAACTGGTGGGCTCTGGTGAAGCCTTTCCATCAGCAGGGAGTCAGTGGGTGAGGACCTGCTCTTCCCATGAGGCTCCCGTGGACCCAACCCTGCCTGGAGCTTTCCCTGGAGTCACAACACAAATCCCCAAAGTAGAAGTATTATATATTAAGCATTTAAAGAACCATGAAAGTACAAAATGTTAAAAAAAAACTTAGAAGGAAGACTTGACCCCAAATTCACCCTGTGAAAGGAAAGCTATGGGTAGTCTGGCTAAAATATTTTAATTTCCAACAAATCTCAAGATATTTGGTCAGTAAGGGGGTTTTATGGCTATTTTGCCTACACCACCAGTGTTATGGTTAAAAACCTGCAACAGAGCCTACGGATTGCTTAGTGACATCTTTACATCGAAATACATGTATAAATTTTATATAAAAGTTCTATATGATGTGTCACTGAGTGGCTGAAGAGGCAGGAGGACGTGGTTTGGGAACCCAGGTGAGAAGGAAGGGAATTCTTACCCTGCAATGGCTGGAGAGGGGTACCCAAAATTCAGAAGCAAACAATGTGAAAATCATGGTTTCATTGTGAACACAAACACGGAGTTTTGCTCCTCTTTGGTGTCTGGTGTTGCTGGGTTTTGTTAGGAGCAGCATTTTGGCTGTAACTCCAGTCAGGAATATTGCTGAGTGGTTTCCTTCTGTACAAATGCCCTCCCTCCAGGATTGTGTCCCTTTGTCACACCAAGGCACTCCCAGTGGGGTGAGGAAATGCCTTTCTCCTCAAGCTTCTCTTTAAGGAACCTATGAAACCACCATGGCTGTTGGCTAAAGCAGGGGTGGCTTCTCTGGGCAATGAATTTCTGAAGCTGCAGATGTCTGGAACTGCTTCCAGGCTAAGAGGGGTTCAGGGGAGCCTTCAGCTGCCCAGATGCCCAGGTACCTACAGTATTTTGTTTTTTCACCCTCCTGGGCACTGACCTCTCCTATCACAGAACCCCAGCACGGTGGGGTTGGAGGGGACCTCTGGAGATCACCCAGTCCAGCCCCCCTGCCCAAGCAGGGTCACCCAGAGCGGGTGGCACAGGGTGGTGTCCAGGTGGGTTTGGAATGTCCCCAGAGAAGGAGACCCCACCCCTCTCTGGGCAGCCTGGCCCAGGGTTCGGGCACCCTCAAGGGACAGAAGTTTCTCCTCATGTTCAGAGGGAACTTCCTATGTCCCAGTCTGTGCCCATTGCCCCTTGTCCTGTCACTGGGCACCACTGGGAAGAGTCTGACCCCATCCTCCTGACACCCCCTGTAGATATTGATCAGCATTGATGAGATCCCCTCTCAGTCTTCTCTCCAGGCTGAGCAGCCCCAGGTCCCTCAGGTCCCTCAGCACAGAGATGCTCCAGTGCCCTCAGCATCTCTGAGCCCTTCACTGGACTCTCCCCAGTAGCTCCTTGTCCTTCTGGAACTGGGGAGCCCAGAACTGAACCCAACACTCCAGATGTGGCCTCAGCAGGGCAGAGTAAAGGAGAAGAACCTCTCTCGACCTGCTGGCCATGCTTTTTATACTGCAGCCCAGGACTTATTTAAATAATATTTTGCCACTGTTTTACCCTTTTAGATGCTCCTTTTAATTTCTTTTTAACTTATTTCTGTCTATATTGCTGTGACATTGCATATGGCATTTTTTAGAAATACCTTTGTAGATTGAGTGTTTTCTTTCTTTAAAAAAGCAAAAGCCAAAACATCCAACCCTAAACTACTTAGTTCAGCTGGAAGTCAAAAGCTTCATGCAAGGACAAAATTATCTGGGCTATTTTTGCACAAAAGAACATTTAAAGGCATAAATAAGATGCCTGGTGCTTTGGTTTTTAAAAGGTTTGGGTATGGGGGTTTGGGGTTTTTTAAGCAGTTTGGGTAAGGCTGAGGTCATAAGTACATTGTACTGTTACAGTGTGAGTGAGGGTGTGCAACGTTCTGCTCCTACGGGGTCTTGTAGGACAATGGTGGCACGATGTCCTGCTGAAACCTGTGGTCATGGGTAGTGGCGTGACCTTCAGATGTGAGTTAATATGGAGATCTGGGGTTGTGGCAGGGAAGCCAGAAATATGGACATGTGTTTCCTTGCATAGATGCTGCTCTCATCTACAACAGTCTGGTGTTTCGTGTGACTGGTGGGTGCCTGGTACACGTGGAAGGGCTGAGAAGGTCCCACTCCTGGCAAACTGAGAAGCTGGACCTGTGTGGTGTGGTGGTGCATTGTCCCCTGCATGGGGGCAAATATTCCCCTGCCCCAGTGAATGCCCCGTGCAGTGCCTGTGGGATCTGCTGGAGGAAGGAGCGAGTCTGGAGAAGAGAAGGCTGCGGGGAGACCTTGGAGCACCTTCCAGGGCCTGAAGGGGCTCCTGGAAAGCTGGAGAGGGACTGGTGCCAAGGGCAGGCAGTGATGGGACGAGGGGGAACGGGTTCCAAGTGCCAGAGGGGAGATGGAGAGTGGATGGGAGGGAGAAATTGTTTGGTGTGAGGGTGGTGAGAGCCTGGCCCAGGGTGCCCAGAGAAGCTGTGGCTGCCCCTGGCTGGCAGTGTTGAAGGCCAGGTTGGCTGGGGCTTGGAGCAGCCTGGTGTGGTGGGAGGTGTCCTTGCCCATGGCAGGGGATGGCACTGGGTGAGCTTTAAGGTCCCTTCCAGCCCAAACCAGTCAATGATTCTATGATCTACTTCCACCAAGCTGGTCAGCTGGCGTGTCCAGAGTTGGGTGCACTTAAGATATTTATTTTTTAAGGTTTGGAAACAAGGCTTGTGCTGTCGATGTCAGCCTGTTCTCAAGCTGTAGCTTTTAAAGCTGATTCCATCCAAACTGAGCAGGAGCTGGAGGGGTTGCAGAGATCGTTGTCTCTGCTTTTCACAGCAGTTGGTGGCTGGAAAAGGAGAAGAGGCACTGGGGCTGCTGCAGCCGTGCCAAGGCTGCAGCTTGGACTCGTGTTTTAGTAGAAATGTGGGAATACACGAGGGCCATGGAGCTGCCCCAGCTGCAGGAGAAACTTCTGCTGAACATGACCTGTCTGCAGGCATTCAAATCAATCAGTGCCTGGACAAAAACATGCAGCAAATGGGACTCTGCTGGTTCCAAGTCTCATTACTTAATTTTGCTGTGATAGCTCTCAGTCTTCTCTCCCTAAGTCAGGTGCCTGGTTCATCATCTCAGCTCTGTTTCTTGGTTGTAACGTAATTTGCATGCAAGTTAAATGACCCAAAGCTGTTTTAATGAGATATGGTAAGGTGCTATGATGGTGAGTGGTTCAAAAACTCTTTGCATGAAACATTTTTTAATTCTAATATCTGCAAGGCATCTTTCTTAGGCCACACGCTGTAACTTCCTGACATTTGAGAGACGGGAATTTTCAGTTAGTGGAACCCACTCTTGTATCAGTTGAAGGTTCCCAAGGTGCAGAGCAGCTGTGCTTGGAGACATCTATAAAAACACATATAAAAGACATCTTTAAAATAAATGGTGTCGTGAAGTCCACAGGGAAAAAAAACGTTCATTTTTAGTGTTTCATTTACTTTCTGCATCTGAGCAGATGGTTCTGGTGTCCTCCAGCAAACCCTGGAGTTTCATCATCTTGCTGTATCTCACAACTAACTTGTGTTTGGTACCCAAAGAGTTGCTGTGGAGAGCATAATGGAAGCAGAAAGCGCAAACAGCCTCAGGTCACTCCCAGCCATGGTTCGACCCTGAGTTCTGCAGTCAGGAATGTTTGGATGTGGAAGGAAATGACTCTGCACCTTTCAGGACCTCCTGGCCAGGATGGTTCTGACTCTGGGGGTAAGAGGACGTGGTGCTGATGCTCCAACTCTCCTTGGTGTGTCCATGCCTTTTGCTGCTTTTCTCTTCTACAGGAGTAGAAGAGTTTCTGCATCAAAACGAGTTTTATTTTCAGTTGTTTGCTCTTTAAAATAACCAGGGAGGCATTCAATTCCAACGAGAAGGATTCCCCAAGCGCTGAGCTGGGCAGCATCAGCTCTGGAATGCAGCACTCCTACACAGCCGCTTCCTGGGCTGTCTGTGTGTACACGGAGCACACAAACCCCTCCTTCCTCATTTCAAAAAGACTGAAAAAAAGTCTCATCCCTTAAATTCAAGAATAGCCCAAATTCAGCCAGAATTGCCTCATGGTGCTGCTTGGCTGCTGGCTGTGTTTTCACCCAGGGGATGGGTGGTAGGGGTGTGGGCATCCACCGAGCCTGGTGTGATTTGACCATCCTGGGGGTGTGAAGCAGCACGACTGCACAGTGCCACTTCTTTCTCTTTTTTTTGTTTTTTTTTTTGCAAGGACTGGGGAGGATGGGTTTATTGTGAGGAGACAGAACCGTGGTAAAACTCAGTGAAGTGAATGCAAACCAGGGCAGACAGCGAGCAGCTGAGCCGCGCGCATGTTATTGCGCTCACAGGCTCCCACTCGGGCTCTTTGAGGCTGCAGCTCAGCCTAACGTGACATTATTTCTGCTCATATACATATAAAACAGGAAGCACGTTCCGATAACATCAACAGCCACTTCCTTATATGTACAAAAATAAAGTGCTCTGACAGCAGAGCGAAGCTGACACTTTGATTTCAGGAAGGATAGGGACCTCGCTGCGCCTGCAGACCCACATGGGCGTCACGCGGGGCCACACAGGAGCACGGGGGGAAAAGTTTAAACCCCACGTGTTCCAGCCTCTCCATCCCTGAGCAGAGGGTGGGAGGCAGCTGGGGGCAGCGCTGGTTGTGGAGCGTGAGGAGCAGCAGAGAGGTTGATGGAGCAGCGTTCCATGCAAGGTGAGGAGCGGTTCCAGCAGGCACAGTTGGGCTTTCGGGAGCAGAGCGAGTGCTTTCGGGCTGGGGTCCCTCGGTGCTGGCACCAGGGGGGGCAGACACCTTCTCTTTGGCCTTGGAGCAGTCGTCCGTGGAGTTTGATGATAAAAGCAAAGCTTTTTTTGTACTTGGAAAAGGATGCTGCCAAGCCTGCTCGGGTTCTGTGCTGTGTTAAATCATCCTGAAACTCAAAAGTGGAAATGCCCCAATTCCGGGGGCTTTGCTCACCGTTACCCTGCGAAGCTTTTTTCAGTGCTGACCACTGATAGGACAAGGGGCAATGGATGCAAACTGGAGCACAGGAGGTTCCATGTGAATCTCAGGAAGAACTTCTTTCCTGTGAGAGTGCCAGAGCACTGGACCAGGCTGCCCGGAGAGGCTGTGGAGTCTCCTTGGCTGGAGACATTCAAACCCCGCCTGGATGCGTTCCTGTGTGATGGACTCTGGGTGACCCTGCTCTGGCAGGGGGGTTGGACTGGATGAGCTTTCGAGGTCCCTTCCAACCCCTAGGATTCTGGGATTCTGTGACTCTGTGATGTGTTTGTAGGACAGCTGGCCAGAGGGTGGTTGTAACACACTCTGTGAAGGTGGAACACAGCTGCTCGGTGGCACTGTCTGCCTGCTCCTCATTTGCACACCCAGGGTTGTGGCTGAGCTCAAGGTCACTGATATAGCCTGTCCTTATGGTGGCTGGAAATAAAACGTGAATAACTCAGTGGTGTTTCCATGAGCAGCTGCAAAGCTTCAGTTGACTGGAGTGGAACCACCGCCAGTGCCTACACCTGGCTCTGCACGCTGGTGCAAATAAATAAAGGGTGTTTGGTTCCAGTGCAGAGTTGCCCAGGTTCTCATGGCTTCTGCCAGTGACAATGCCTTCCCACATTGGATTTTTCCCATCATTTTTGCCATGTCCCTGCTGTACCTTTCCCAATCAGAGCCATGCCGAGGGAGAAGGATCTTGTTTAGCTTTGTAAGTGCCACCTTCTGTGAGAGCCGTGACAGGAGAGACCCAGGGACAGGTCTGTCCTCCAGCAAAACCCAATCCCAGTTTGCTGTGTTAAGAAGGGAAAAAAATCAAATGGTAAAGTGGACTTTAACGGAAAAAGGGGAAACAACTGGGCAAGATTATTGATTATTGATAATCCTTCTCTGCCAGCCAGCCATTGGCTTGCCTTGCATGTTTATACGACAGACACGTGCTGGTGGGTCCCTCGTGGCTCCCAGGCAGTCAGAATTGTGTTCAACCAGATTAGGGATCTAGGTGAAAAGTGGCTGTATTTGGCAAAACGTCATTTGCTGAAAATAGAGGATTTTTGTAAGGCTGACATAGGGTATCACCATGAACTCTTCTGAAATAGGAAAATACCTGGAGTAATTAAACTTCTGTGTTCTCTGCCAGCGGTCCATACTTAGAAAAACAGGAATAAGAAATAAACTACTGTTTTATACCTGAAATTCTGTGCGCTGGCGTTTAGTATGAAGGAAAACCCTGGGAGTCCAGACACCCAGAGATACCAGCTCACAGGGGGAGGCTGTGAGCTCCCTTTGCTACAAGAGCTTGGCTTTGGGGATGGCTCTGGGCTCGTGCCCGGAGCACGGCGCTGCCTGCAGAAAGCACTTTGCTGCCAAAAAAAACCCCAATTTAAAAAAAGCATTCTGTTTGGGCTATGGCTTTTTGTTTCTTCCGGCTGCAGATTTGGTAGAAATATCAGCTTTTCTAAACAGAGCCAATTCCTGCTCGTGACTCATGAGGAAGCTGCTTCCCGAGGATCACGTTGTGCAATTGATACCGAGGGATCCGCAGGCACGGAGCTGAAATCAAGGGAAATTTAGGTTAGCACATCTTTTATTTGGGCTGGTATATCACACTATCCAGATTTTGGGTGTTCTTCATAACGGGCTGTACAGCTCTGAGGGCTTCGTCTCCACTGGTCAAGGAGCTGTGCTTCCATTAGACCTCACAGCATTGTGGTTTTTAAGCTGCTGGAGCAACGGGCACTTCCCTAGGGCTCCAAGTTTAAACGTGTAGAAAAATGGGTTACAAACCTCAAATCTACAGTAGAAGATTTTTTTGCATGGATTTTCTAAAATTCCTAAGGTTTACTGGAGAAATGAATGTTCCTTGCAGGGCACCCTCAATCTCTGCTGTTACAAGTGAACTTCTGCAGTCGTTCCCTGGCACTTAAACTCTCAGCTTGGTTTTGGCCGGACTGAGCTGTGCCCTTGGTCCTCTCCTGTAAGAGAGGACAGGTGAAGGTTGTAGGGAGTTATGTGTTTGGGGTGAGTGGCACCATGCTGCTTCTTGGTGTGTGAACTGCAGAAGCCTTGGGCATCGCTCCTGCCTCGTGTCCCCAACTGATGTGGGACAGTAACATCAGGGTTGAGAAGAGAAGGATCCAGGGAGAGCTTAGAGCACCTGCCAGTGCCTGAAGGGGCTCCAGGAAAGCTGGAGAGGGACTGGTGCCAAGGGCAGGCAGTGATGGGACGAGGGGGAACGGGTTCCAAGTGCCAGAGGGGAGATGGAGATGGGATGGGAGGGAGAAATTGTTTGGTGTGAGGGTGGTGAGAGCCTGGCCCAGGGTGCCCAGAGAAGCTGTGGCTGCCCCTCCTTGGCAGTGTTGAAGGCCAGGTTGGCTGGGGCTTGGAGCAGCCTGGTGTGGTGGGAGGTGTCCCTGCCCATGGCAGGGGGTGGCACTGGGTGAGCTTTAAGGTCCCTTCCCACCCAAACCAGTCTGGGATTCGGTGATTCTGTAGGTGCAGGATTTGTGAGGTGCTGTATGGCCCCCATGTATTTCCACTGAGATCTGGGGAAATGGGATTTTCAGTCCCTAATTGTGCAGAAAACTGAAGAAGAAGCAGCCAGTTAATGTGACAGCGTTTTTCAGAAGAAGGCATGTTCTTGGGAATGCTCATCCCCCAGGCAGGCGCTGTTTGGCCCCCAGAGGTGCCCATTTGACATTACTGGGCCCTGTGGGAGCTCAGCCACTTGTGCGCAGTAGCTGGGAAGGGTGTGTGGTCCTCTGAGTGGTGGTCCTCCATGCTCAGCACCATCCCTGCCCCCCTGGGGACATCCACTTGTGCTGGAGGCACGATGCATGGGAAGGATTCAGCCAAAGAGCTGGAGTTTGAGAGCAAAGAGGAATTGAAAGCTGTTGCATGTGGCTGCAGCTATGCAGGGCAAAGCAGGGGAGCAGCAAAACTGCTTCTGTCTTAGCTTTGCTGTCCTAACGCTTTCTGATTGAGTTCCTCAGGTTCTTTGAGTGCTTCTCTGAGCTACAGGCTTGGGAAAATCCAGGGCATGCATGTTTGTTAAGAGTCACTGAGTATGGATGTGTTATTCCATCCAGACCCTCCAGCTCCATTGCATTACAATTAGGTGCAGTGAGGGCCAGGGGAGGACATGGCCAGGTGTTCCTCTGCCCACAGTAGGCCTCCAGCTGACAGGAGATGAACAGGCTTTCAGGGCAGCCTCAGGAGCCCCAAAGCGGTGGAGATGTTCAAACGGATGAAGTCTCCTCTCAGCGACATGCAGGAGTTGGCTGTAGAAGCTTTCATGTGGAGCAGGGAAGGCCTTGCTGTGCAGTGCCCTCAGAAGACAGGCTCATGGGGCAAGTGATGGGACAAGAGGGAACGGCCTTTGCAATCCCTGGGCAGTGCACCCATCCACCCTGGATCTGATGTTGGAAAGGGAGGTAGGAGGGATGGACCCTCTGTCCTTGCATGGTGCAATTTCAAGGTGCCCAGGGGAGGTTGAGGTTGGATGTGAGGAACAATTCCTGCCCCAAAGGGCTGTCAGGGCCTGGCCCAGGCTGCCCAGGGCAGGGGTGGAGTCCCCATGCCTGGGGGGATCTCAAAGCTGTGGAGATGTGGTGCTGAGGGCCATGGGGCAGTGGTGGCCTTGGCAGTGCTGGGTTAGTGGTTGGACTGGATGACCTTAAAGGGCTTTTCCAACCTAAATGATTCTGTGATTCAGTGTCCCACCTCCTGTCACCAGTGGTATGTGGGTACACGGGGTGAAACATGTGCAGCCCTGTCTGGGGGCAGGGGCTGCTTTGTCAATGAGCTTTCTCATCTGGGTTTCTTCTCTGCTTTGTGGCTTCAGCTCCTCTGGCTTGCCTTGGAGACTTTTGCAGTTTGTTTTGTCATTCCATGTCAAACAAAATCTCCGTGGCTTTGTCCTTCAGCCTCACCATGTCATGTTCAGTTTTTACCCACAAAAACGTGTGCCAGGTGCCTTTCCTCTTGAGAAGAAATGTCACCTGTGACCTGCCACTCTTCTAAGCTCGGTCTCGTAGAAGAAAGGAAGTACAAACTTAAAAATACAAACTTTTCTTCACAAAGAACCACATGGAGAAGACATGGTGGTGTTGGAGCAAGTCCAGAGAAGGGCAGCGAGGCTGGTGAGAGGTCTGGCTGGAGACCAGCTGAGGGAACTGGGATTATTGAGCCTGGAGAAGAGGAGACTGAGAGGAGACCTTATTGCCCTCTACAGCTCCCTAAAGGGAGCTCATAGTGAGGCTGGTGTTGGTCTCTTCTCCCCAACTGCTGATGACAGGAGGAGAGGAAATGGCCTCAAGTTCCATCAGGGGAAGTTTAGGTTGGAGATTAGGAAGAAGTTCTTTACTGGGAGGGTGGTTGGGCACTGGAATGGGCTGCCCAGGGAGGTGGTGGAGTCACTGTCCCTGGGGGTGTTCAACCAACGNACAACCTCCCCGGGGATGTGGTGGGGTGTCCATCGCTGGAGGTTGTTAAGATGAGACTGGACAAGGTGCTGGGCAATCCCATTGGGGCTGCCTTTCCCAGGAAAGGTTGGACCAGAGGAGCTTTTGAGGTCCCTGCCGACCTGGGCAGTCCTGTGGATCTCTGGACAGTGGTGGAGGAGCTAGGTCTCTGCATGCACCAGATACACCTGTTGGTGCAAGGGCTTTGGAGAGGCTCGGGGTCCACTTGCTGGGGAGCACAGCAGGAATTCCTGCTTGGAGAGCAATGGGTGAAGGACTCCCGGCCTCCCAGCCCACTGTGCTTGTGTGGTTGGCACCTCGGTTGCCCGTCCTGCCAGCCAAGGACCAGCTTCATTCTTCAAAGCAAAATGCACATTCAGGAGATGTTTGATCTCCCTGTGTGTGAAGCCATTTCTGAGCAAAGCCTGACTTTCCTGTTCCACCAGCGTGGCAGGATCCTCCTTAAACCTCTCAGCAGCTGTTTTTTGTCCTTATTCCCTTTTATCTGAAACTTGTTGTGTATCAGATCAGTCCTGGGGTTTTTCTTAACTATGTGTGCTGTGATACTGAGGTTCTGTGTCTTCCATACCTTCATGCAGAAGGAACCTTGCTAGGATGGGTTGGTTTTCTTTTGAAGGCAGAAATCATGATGTGGCAGTCTAACAGCTCAAGGTCTGAGCAATGAAGACTCCAGCTCAGTCTCAGGTGTGCTCACTGAAAGCTTGGTGTGCTCAAGAACAGCAATAGCTGGTGGTCTTCTCCAGCATTGTTCAACACCAGTAACCCAGAGAGAAGGTGCAAGAGGCAAACAAGAACATGGCAAGTGTGGTTTCATGTCGTCCAGAGGTCTCCAGCTCCTGTATTTGAACAGACCCTCATCAGATCACTTGTCAGTTCTCTTCCAGGCTGAATGGCCCTTGTTGTTCCTCACCTATGGGCCATTCTGTCCTTGTTGGACATTTCTAGCTCACCTAGATGTTTGGAGCCAGCAGGACAAGGGCACATGATATTCAAGAAGCAGGTGTGTGTCTCTTTTGTTTCTGTTCTGTGTTTCCTGGTGATTCCAGTCACTTTGCTTTGACCACTCTTGGCCTGAGGCCTTTGTACAAGTGTTTGTTGTAATACCAAGACATCTCTGTGGGCATTGTCCCCTCTCCTACAAGTTGTCCATCAGCCCACGTGTTTTTTCCTGAATAACTCAGTATCATCAGCAACCTTTGCCACTTCACTGCTTGCTTATTGCCCCACACAATTTATGAACATCTTGGACATCTTGCTGCCAGGTGAGTTTTTGCTCTACGTGTGCAGTACCTGGCTGCTGAAGAGTGAGGCGCAGCCAGGACACGCAGGAACCAGCAGTTGGGTCTGGTGGCATTCAGCCAGACAGGCTGACCGTGACATCTCCAGACTCTGCTTCCTTCTTTCACTATTGCAGAGACCATTAAAAGGAAATGAAAAGTTTCCAGAGAGATGTGTGAAGGAGCCATGTCACTGTGTAGCTCAGAAGTGCTGGAGGGAACCAGGTTGAAGTGTATCTTAGTGACGAGAGGACCAGGTCAGCCTTCCAAGGAGATGAACCATCTCACACGATGGGATTGCATCTGCTTGTGGAAACCATGTTATCGGAGTAATCTCAGTCTTGTGTTTGGGGTGGAACCCCCTAAGAACCCACTACCCTTTGAGAGCTCTGCTTATTTATATACTTATATGTTTATATATTTATATCACAGAATCCCAGAATCCTAGGGGTTGGAAGGGACCTCGAAAGCTCATCCAGTCCAACCCCCCTGCCAGAGCAGGGTCACCTAGAGTCCATCACACAGGAACGCATCCAGGCGGGGTTTGAATGTCTCCAGCCAAGGAGACTCCACAGCCTCTCTGGGCAGCCTGTTCCAGTATATATATATATATATATTTATATTTATATATTTTATATTTATTTTGCTTCTGTAGGCTGGGGTGTATTTCAGGCAGCTGAGGGCATTTGTGTTTCAGCAAGACTTCACACCTGGAGAGCACGTCAAGCTGTGGCAGCAGCGCCAGCCCCATGCAAATTCTGTGTCTCCAGTGGGACCTGGCCGTGTTGCAGTGTTTGCCATAAGTGCACTGAATTTGGTTGAATTTCCTGTCCAACCATTATTTAAAGTAGGAGCAGTATGGGTGAAATATATATACATATATATGCCCATCCATGCTATAGAAATAGGGCTTGGAGCCCGGAAAGCCCCTGGGATCCTGGGCTGCACCCCCAGAGCATGAGCAGCAGGGCTGGGGAGGGATTGTCCCCCTCTGCTCTGCTCTGTGAGACCCCCCCTGCGGTGCTGGGGCCACCTCTGGGGTCCCCAACAGCAGAAGGACACAGAGCTGTTGGAGAGAGTCCAGAGGAGGCCACGGAGATGCTCGGGGGGCTGGAGCAGCTCTGCTCTGGGGCCAGGCTGAGAGAGTTGGGGGTGTTCAGCCTGGAGAAGAGAAGGCACCGGGGAGACCTTGGAGCACCTTCCAGTGCCTGAAGGGGCTCCAGGAAAGCTGGAGAGGGACTGGTGCCAAGAGCAGGCAGTGATAGGACACTTGTTGAACTTAATGTGGTTTGCATGGGCCCACCTCTCCAGCTTGTCCAGGTCCTCTGGATGCCATCCCTTCCCTTCAGCATGTTGACCTCACCACACAGCTTGGTGTGTTCAGAAAATCTGCTGAAGGTGCACCCGAGCCCAGCATCCATGTTGTCAACAAAGATGTTAAAGAGAACCAGTCCCAATCCTGACCCCTGAGGAGCACTAGCTGTCACTGATCTCCACTTGGACATCAAACCGTTGACCACAACTCTTAGAGTATGACCATCCAACCAATTCCTTATCCACCAAGTCCATGCCTCTCTAATTTAGAGCCAAGGGTGTCATGCAGGATGGTATCAAATGCTTTGCACAGGTCCAGATAGATGACCTCAGTTGCTCTTCACTTACCCACCAACTGTCACAGAAGACCACCAAATTTGTCAGGCACGATTTGCTTCCTTTACATTTCTTCTAGGAGAAGAATTTTCCTCTTCTGTATTTCTGATGGGCCATGCAATTACCTGTAGCTTACTGGTGGTCTGATGAACATCTCTGGAACCATCTGCAGTTTCCAGTTGTCCTTTCTTGGCAGAGTTTTTGTCACCACTCAGATTTGCTCATGTTTTCACCACTTGTGGTAAATGAGGTGTTTTAAAATGAAGTAGATATACGAGTGCTTCAGACTGCCTCTGTCCTTACTGACAGCAACATGGCCATGCTCCCTGGGCCCTCAGCAGTTTGCCATCTCCTAGTCCAGTAGTTATTTCTTCTCCCCTCAAAACATGGCCCACAGTAATTTCCTAATTTTTGAAAGCATTGCAGCTTTTTCTGATGGTCTCATAAGACTGCATGAGCTGATGTCTTTAGGAGTTCACAGTTTCTCTTCATATATTGTAGATGTGTATTGAATCCCCATCCCTGGAGGGATCTCAAAGCCGTGGAGATGTGGTGCTGAGGGCCATGGGTCAGTGGTGGCCTTGGCAGTGCTGGGTTAACAGTTGGACTTGATGACCTTCAAGGGCTTTTCCAACCAGAACGATTCTGTGGTTCAGTGGCAGCTGCATGAGGTTCACCCCACTGATCACAAGGACCTGATAGATCAAAATAAAAAGATCTCAGTTGATGTGGAGCAAACAGCTGCACATGATGCTGGCTCTGTCCTCGCACATGTCCCACCAGTGCTGGTGGCAGCCAGGAGGTCACAGGGAGCCCTGCCCATTCATTCTGCAAGCAGCACATTCTCCCTGGTGCTGTTGGGAGGTGATGGAAGGAGGAGTGCCTGGAGCTCGGGCTGCCCAACAGTCTTCTTCTAAGGACCTTTTCCACTTGCCCGAGTGTAATTTTGAGGCTGGGTTGTGTGTCTGGGGAAGGGGAGTGGCTTTAACATCAGCAGGATCCCCTCAACTGCCGCTGAGAAAGCAGTGTGGGGGGAAATTGCTTTTTTGTGTCCACTTCAGAGCTGTATTTAGCCAGTGCAGTTCACTGCCAGGGCAGAGTCTCATCCCAGGGCTTCAGATCTGACTGTGTCGTTTCTTGCTGTGAAAAACCCAAACCCAACAATTGGTTTTCCTGGTGTTGCTCCTGAATTCCTGAGCGTGGAGGCTCCCGGCATCGCTGGTTTGCAGCGATGGGCGAGGGCACGGCTCAGAAGGAGGGGGGCAGTGAGTTTTTCACCATGAGTATCCCCGCTTGGTTCTTGTGCTGTTTGCAGTTCAGGGTTGTGGAATTTGTTGTCCCAATGTGGGAGTTGCTTTTTTGGCCGGGCTCCTGCAGTGGCTGCAGCCATGGCTCCAGCTGCCGGCCGGCCCCGTGCGCTTGGGTTCCTGCTGACAAGGTTGGTGTTTCTCAGCTATTCTTCATGTCCACGTGCAAATTAATGGAAATTAGTCTGGGGTGTGAGCTGGAAATGTTGCTGAAATCAACTCCATGTGCTGTTCCTGGGCCATCCTTCCCATATGGAGTGAATCAGGAGGAGTTAATCCCAATGAACGGTGTGAGGAAGAGCTGCCATAGCTTCATGTCGATAGTTTTTGGCAGTCATCTCCAGGAACCGGTCTCAGAGCAGCAGAGAAGAAACTGAATTTAATCTTAGCTAGGTTTCCTGCTCTTTGATAGCAAAGCTTCAGCTGGAGACCTTACAACTCTGTTTTAGCATGGCTCTGAGGGCAAAGGCTGTTGTGCTGGAGGTTCCTTGCGGTCACAGGAGGTGAAAGCAGAGAAGGGGATGGAGAGAAGTACTTGGAGCTCATCTGTACTGGCTAGAATTTGACCCCTAATTTAGGACTTGGAGCCACAGGTCTGTATTTCAGCCAGGTACCCTAGAGCTGGTGTTGAATGTGGTCAGTGGCATCCTGTTATCTTCATTGGTGTCTCTGTGTAAAAGTTATTTGGAGAATTCTTAAATTGTCTAAATCAGCTGTGGGGTTTCACCCATGAAGAAGAACACTGCTTAGAGTCACAGAATCCCAGACTGGTTTGGGTTGGAAGGGACATCAAAGCTCATCCAGTGCCACCCCCTGCCACACCTCCCACCACACCAGGCTGCTCCAAGCCCCAGCCAACCTGGCCTTCAACACCGCCAGGCAGGGGCAGCCACAGCTTCTCTGGGCACCCTGGGCCAGGCTCTCACCACCCTCACACCAAAGAATTCCTTCCTCACATCCAGTCTAAATGTACCTCCCTTTAGTTTGAACCCATTTCCCCTTGTCCTTGGGCAGAGCTGCTCTTCTGGGGTGGGAGGTGCAAGACCTCCTTTGGGTGACAGCAAACCACTAGATCAATTCAGTTGCTCATTCAGGTACCTTAAACTTGCTGTGCTCCAGCTGTATTGTTGTGGCTCAGGACCACACAAGTCTTCAGGATGCTGTGGCATTGGTAGACAGTCACAGGCAATACTCAAAAAAAGAAGATATTTTACTCTAAGATTGTATAAAGAAGCAGAAGAAGAATCTTCCCTGTAACTCACAGGGGTTCCTTCACAACCATGTGCTTCCAGAAGGGGTTTGCTTTACAAGGACCAGAGCTGGGTGGGGTGTGTTTTGGTTGCAGGGGTGTTACTTCTTCACAGCAAACACCCCCATACAGAATGAATTATATAGCCATTGGATTCTGTCAGAAATAAATCGTTAATAAAAACACAGTGACACCAGTCATGAGAGTCAACAGGAGCTGCCTTGAGTGGGTTCTGCTTGAAAACATCCTGGACATCAAGAGCCATGGGTGCCTTTTGTGTGCGGGCTGCAGTTGCTGTTGTATTGCTTTTAAAACCATGCATTAAACCATGCATTAAACCATCCATCAAACCATGCATTAAACCACGCACCAAGCCATCCATCAAACCATTCATTAAACCATGCGTTAAACCATCCATCAAACGATCCATCAAACCATCCATTAAGCCATGCATCTCCAGCCATGCATCTCCAGCCACGCATCCCGAGCGGTGCAGCCACCAGCCCATACAAAGGCACCGATGCAGTTCCTTAGGAGCAAATGAGTTTCTCTGGTTTGGTGTTAATTTGGTGTTGCTGTCTCTGAGCCCAAGTGTTGAACTGTGTTGCAAGGTGAACGTTTTAGGAAGATGTGGTGCTTTGTGCTTCTTGGTAGATCCATCTCAGTTTGTTCTTCCGTGGTGCTGTCCTTGTGCTGTGCTTGAATTCACGTCCTGGCTTTGGTGTGTGTGTCAGGAGAAGTCTCTCTGGAGCCTGTGTCTGTGTGCACAGGATGCTGGGTTTGCAGTGACCGTGTCTGCAGAGCTTCCAGATGCTTCATGTGCTGGTGGTGGCTGTGACCTGCCCGCGTTTCCTCCCGTGGGCCGTGGCAGCAGGAGTGACCCTGCTGCGTGGGCGAGCTGTTGCACAACCTCCTGCTCTGCTCCTTCACACGTGTGATACAGAAATACCTTTTGTGCTCCTGTTTTTAACTGCAATGTCAGAAAAGTGAGGGAGGGAGAGGTGCACTGCTGCTTCTGCCCTTATGTGTGGCCCTGCATGATAGGAGGTGTTGGCATGGCAAAGTCCACGTCCTGCCTGACCTGGTGCTGCCCAACTTGATGCCTGTTCTGTAGATTGAAAATTTTTCTCCTATTCATAGAATCATGGAACCCCAGCCTGGTTTGGGTTGGGAGGGACCTCAGAGCTCACCCAGTGCCCCCCCTGCCATGGGCAGGGACACCTCCTACCACACCAGGGTGCTCCAAGCCCCATCCAACCTGGCCTTCAACACTGCCAGGCAGAGGCAGCCACAGCTTCTCTGGGAATATTGTTTCCATTAGTAAAATATCTCTAAATTCAAGAAGATTTTGATGATCATGATTTGAGTCCTTGAAGACCCAGGGAGCTGTGCCTGTGTCATCACCATGTGTCCTCCAGAAAACCTGAAAATGCTTAAGCGTAGGAAGTGGTGGGGGTACAAATGAATGAGCATCTCTCTTCACTGTTTCTTTTAGTTTCATTTAGTTTATAATTAGCCTCGGAGCCTGCTGGGCTGGGGACTTCCCATTCCCTTTGCACACTTGCTGTCTGCAGCAGGGTCCTCCAGTCTGTGGCTGCTGTTCCTCGAGGTGCTGTGATTAATAACCATAGCCATGTGCCCTCCCCATGCCTGGGCTGAAACCAGAACTACTGCTGTGTCATTTAGGTAAGCCTGGGGTTGTTGGCTGGGAGATCTCTGTAGCTGATAGGGCTTCATGATAGAGATGTTGTCTGAAACATCGGTGGTGTTGATGGGCTGGAGCGTTCTGCAGCCAGGTGGAAGGGCCATGCTTGGTCCTGCATCCCAACAAGCTCCACATTGCCCCATCCATGTGGTGAAGAGCCATCATGGACACATGGAGGAGGCTTTGGTGGCAGTGTCTCCAGTATCTGTGTAGGAGGTTTGGCTGCTATTGGCAGCTCAGGCTCTCAGACCTTTCTTTAAGTGATCCACTGCTTTACCCATGGTGGTGTTAAGCTGCTTGGTGCCAACTTGATTTCTTCAGTAGAGCAGAGCTGTAGAGCTGTGTCATTCCTTTCCTCTTTCCTCCTCTTTCCTAAGGTGTTTGTTAATATTTAATTGATGTCCTTTCCTGGAGCAGAGCAATTACCCAGTGTAACCAAGAAAGCATGGATGAATAAATTTCCTCTTGAGAAAGATTTACACTGGGAGAGAAGGAGGGTAGAGAGGTTAGGTGGGATCACCGGAGCATGGAGACGTAGGAGCAATCAGCCACAGGCTCATTGAATACTTCAGCTTGTTTTCTCTGAGCAGAGCAGGATACACTCAGGTGTCTCCATATGGAACAAGCAGTTGATCTTTTTTATATTTATAAACACCTAACGGGATAATGGCAATGTGTAACCCTCCTCAGAGCAGTACGAGTGTGTAACGACAATGTGTAGCCCTACTCAGAGCAGTACAAGTGTGTAACAGCAATGTGTAACCCTACTCAAGATGTCTCTTAATGGCCTTCCCTAGGAGTTTTTCATGTCACACATCTGGATCCCATTAGCTGTTTAAAACTGGGTTATTTTAAGCTCGTGACTGCACACAGTTGGAGGGGGGGTGTTGTATTTTTAGTTCAGCTTCCCTGTACTTTCTTTCCAAGTGAGTAAAGTGCAGCCTTTTCTTCCTCGATGTGCAGATTCCAAGGCAGAGAACCCCATGGAAATGCACACAACCCCTTGAGCAGGAACTCGGGAGCTACTCTGTTAATTTCTTTTCATGTTACACTCTCCCAAGCCAAACAAAATCAGAGACAAAACCCCCATGGAGCTCCTGCTTGGAGCTCCAGCCGGGACGCAGAGGTGAGTACCTACTCCGTGTGCCCACGAGTGGTGCTGCAGGAGTGAAGCCTGCTGGTGGGACGTGCCTTGTGTCTGGATCATGCTGCACTTTGGGCCTTCTGAAGGCAAAGAGTGAAGCTCTCGTGCTTGAAGAACTGTGCAGGAGAACGCTGCTCCTGTGCCAAACAATAAATGGGATTCACACTGGCAGTGGGATCAGGGATCTCAGGCTCCTGGTGGGTGGAAGGAGTTACCAGCAGGTGTTACCCATTCGTAAGAGGGCATTGGTTTCATGGAGCAGTTTACCCAAAAAGGTTTTTCTCCCTGGTAGATTTTTTTCATCTAATTTAGCAGTGTAAATTTAGCTGAACAATTTCATTGCTCCAAAACAGTCGATTGCACTTCCCCAGAGATGAGAGTTTCTTTTATTGTGGGGTATATTTGAACCTATAATTAGCTCTGATCTTTAAATGAGAAAGGATGAGAGGTCCAGTAAAACCCTCATGAGCTGTTGTGTGAGGGCTGTGCCCTTTCCTGACATCCCTGAGCCTGCTGCAGAGTCAAATCCAGGCTCCAGGCATTGTTTTTGTACTTGGGTAGGTTGGGTTTAGCTGTCTTCAGCCACAGCTCAAGCAAAAGACCCTCTCGGAATTATTTTAGTTTCACAAACAGTTATATTTCTTTTCCTGATTTGGAGGTATTTTGACCCCCAGATTCTCCCAACAATTGCAGATGTGTTTTTCCTTTCCTTGTAGCACATTTTTAATGGTTTTATTTTGTTTCCTGCTGCTAAACGGTTAGCAAATTACTCAAAACCAGTGGTTGGTACAGGGAGCTGCCCAGGCTGACCTGAAGTTGAAGGACTGTGAGAGTGATTTTCTTTGGAAGGCACTGAAATAAAGCTGTGGTGTACATGCAAGGTCATTCTCTGTGCTTGCTTCCTTCAGCAGCATCCCCTGCATCTCTTCTGAAACATGAAACCCAGCCATCATCTCTGCTATGGCAGCTTGAGACAATCTCAGTCTCCATTTAGGAGTTGTCAGGGGTGGATAAGGCAATAAATCCAGAAGGAAATAATAGGCTGAGGGAGCACAGATCTCTGAGGTTCCATCTAACAGGCACGGTGAGCTGAAAGGGACAGTGCAGTTGGGCTGTCACTCTGCTGCCCCAAAGCAGGATCAGCTCTGTCCATGTGTTTTCTTATTGTTGTTCCTCTGACGCTGTTGGTGAAAGACAAACGTTAGCCAGGGTGTTATTAAATATCATCACAGGCCAGTGAGGAGATGTATACCTGGAGCCACTGGGATTTCAAACAAATATCCCACTGCTTTCACACCCTAAAGGGTAAATAAAGCTGGAGCTGGAGTTGGGGGTGTTCAGCCTGGAGAAGAGAAGGCACCGGGGAGACCTTGGAGCACCTTCCAGTGCCTGAAGGGGCTCCAGGAAAGCTGGAGAGGGACTGGTGCCAAGGGCAGGCAGTGATGGGANCCTCCCTGGCAGTGTCCAAGGCCAGGTTGGATGGGGCTTGGAGCACCCTGGTGTGGTAGGAGGTGTCCCTGCCCATGGCAGGGGGTGGCACTGGATGAGCTTTGAGGTCCCTTCCCACCCAAACCAGCCTGGGATTCAATGATTCTATAGCCTGTGCAAGACAAGACATCCAAGAAAAAAAGTAACAATATTTTGGGCATCTTCACCTTTCTGTTTTCTCAGTCTCGTGCAGTGTACAGAGCTGTGCTGGGACTGAGCACCAGATGAACATTATGAGCCTCAGCACATCTTTGGTGGTCAGATGTTTCAGCAGACCAGTCTTGTGCTGGGTGGTGACAGCAGGGGTGTGTGGTGGGATCAAAGTACCAGGGTGTCAGGAGGCTCCTGTCATTCCTTCCACCGTTGCCTTTGAGGAAAACGCACGATGTGGCCTGCTGCTAAAGTGGACATGTGGTCAAGTGAGGCCTCAGTTGCCTCCTGTGAGGCTGTGGTTGATCAATGCATTCCTTTATCCAAGGGGGTCAAGCAGAACATCCTTGGTGTCAACTGCATCAGGACTCTGGGAAGGAAAGACACGAGGCAGCATCTTGATGGACCTGTGCAGTCTCACTGTTTCCATCCTGCATTTAATATTTGCAGCAATTTACTGCAATTTTTCCAAAAGAATTGATCACCTTCTTCAATAAATTATTGTTAAATGAATCTTACTGCTTCTCTTTGCTGCTGCTCCTTTATAAACATGTGTAAGAGAGTTGGTTGACCAATGGTCAGCAGCTCTTAAAGGAACCAAGCACCTTGTAAAATATAATCAGATCTTGCCAGACTGCAATTTCTCATTTAGTTGATCTTTCACATAAGTAAATTTCTGTTGTAATTGAATTTCCCAGAAGAAATACTCTCGTGTCAATGACATTTCAAGTAAGAAGTGTGAAGAGTCTTAGTCCACAAGTTGCAGCTGTAAGTGCCTGCAGATGGATCTTCCTCCAGCATTTCTTCTTGCAGCTGGGTCGTGGGACCATCCCGGGTCCATTCTTGGTTTATCTGACAAATCAGGATTCATGAGGTTTGGCCAACACGTGTTCCACTTTGTCTCATCTACTTTAACCTTGGAGAACTCTTTACATTTCACCTGGCAAACTCCTCTCCCAGCCAAAGCAACAGCAGGGAGCCATGACTGAAGCAGCTGGTGAATGAACCACCAGGCCAAGCGTGCAGTTGCTCCTTTTGGAGCTATCCTGGCTATGGATACGTGTGTTTAATTGCTTCTCCAAGCCAGCATTCTCAAATACTTGAGAGTTTTGGGGGTTTTTGTTCACACTTCTGTCCTTACCACTTCTTATCCAGGTGACATCTCCATCCTACCTCTCCTGTGCCTCTTTGGGATGGGGGAATTCTGTTGACTGTTTCTAATTTACCAAATCTACTGATTCTGTCAGATACTGGCCCACAGTCTCCCCTGTATTCAGGTGATCAAGGAAATGTTTATTTACATAGAAATGGCACAAAGCAACTCACTGAGTGTTCTCACATCGGAGCTGCTTTCCCAGGTGTTGCTTTATATTCCATAATAATTTCTGCTGCTCCCCTTCGAAAGGGCTCTTGGGATTTAGGGGCATCAAGAGGTACAATCTCAATTCAACATCTTTTTCAAATTACCAGAAAGCCTGAAGTGAAGATGGAATGAACTTCACTGAAATGCTGTGTAAATCCAGAGGAAACCAACACAGCTGGCCAAGCCTCATCCTTACAGAGGGCTGAATGTTCTTCTGCTCATGAATGTCTTTGTGTCACACCCAGCAAAGTCCTTGCAAGGAGGAGCTTTGGGGTCCCAGGACCCAGGGGGGCCTTCTCACAGGTTCATCCTCCTGTCCATCCCCCTTCCCTGGGCTCAGGCAGCTGTGACCTGGTTGGCTTCCTCGAGGTCTCCTGTCTGTTCTTGAGACTGTTGTGGTTACAGCTGTTAGTCCAACACAGCAGCCGTTTGTGGCACCAAAGCTTTGACAAGATACCAGAACGTGGCTTTATTGTAGCTGCTTCAGCCATGAGTTGTCTTCCCAGGCATGGGGTTCAGCCTGTGCTGCCATTCCTGGCTTGGAAAGATTTCTTTGTTTAAAGACAGCATGAAAATGGGACTAGAATCTGAGGCTGGAGAGGAGTAGCCTGTATTTGGCTCAGTGTTTCTGCTCGAAACTTGTCCTTTCAGCAGTGACTTCAGGCTTCAGAGAGGATGTGGTTTATGTTCCTGCTATGCAAATGTCTCAAAACCCCAGCAACAGGCAACCCGTTGCTGTGCCGGGGTTTGAAATGTTGAACCCAACCTTGGCTTTCTTCACGTTGAACAACTACAAGCAAGGATGGGGCACCCAGACAGAACACTACACCCTCTCATTTTTTATGCTGCACTCGGGGTGCTTTCTTTGAGATAATATCAAATCTCTCAATATCCCTGGCTTTTCTATGTCCTTAACTGCTTTCCTTACTTTCCTGGATCCCATCAAATACTGTCGATGTGTGATGAGCGCTGCGGTGCGGGAGACACTCAACGTGGATACACTGGAAGAATTGTACATCCATCATCTTTCCATCATCATCCTGGCTATTTTCACTCACCTGCCAGCCCTAACGGGTCCCTTTCCCGAGATGACACCACTCGTTTCGATCACTGCAGGTTCTGTGTGTACCTTGGGTTTTTTCCTCCAAGAATTTGCTCACTCCTTTTTTTGATATTTTACTTGGTATTTTTTGACTTTTGTTCTCTGGGTTCTGTTTCTCTGAATTTCCACACAGTTTGCTCTGACCTTAACTAAACTAAATATTTAACATTTTCCTGTTTCCTGCCTTGCAGGCTGTCACTAAGCACCAAAAGGCTCCCTGCTGAGTACGTGACCTTGCAGAATTTTGGCTGATTTCTCACCATTTGATTCTGTTTGTTGCCTTCTGTCCCATCCAGCATCAGAGTTATGCCAATTCTTTGTTTGTTAAACAATAGCCAGATGATTTTTAGAAGCTTTTTGCTGAAAATCTCTGGAAGTGTGAGTGAACTCTTAGCAACAAACTATCTTTCCTTCCAGTTCTGTTTCTGGATGCATCCAGGGAACCTCAATGGGTTTGGGAGATCTGCTTCTCCTCCCCAGGTGCTGAGCAGACTCTGACCTTTCCAGCATCTTCTTGTTCTTGGACTGCAATTTCAAACAAATTGAGAGACAAATTTTACAAACACCCTTACTGCTCCTTCAAAGCACAGCTAGAACCTTTGCTTGCCAGGTCTTGGTGTAACACCAGGGGGGTTTTTGCCTTTCATGAGGTGGTTCTGCTTCTCATGTCTCAGGGATGGCCAGTGATGGGACAAGGAGGAACGGGTGCAAAGTGGAACACAGGAGGTTCTGGGTGAACATCAGGAAGAACTTTGTCACTGTAAGGTGACAGAGCCCTGGGCCAGGCTGCCCAGAGAGGCTGTGGAGTCTCCTTCTCTGGAGACATTCAAACCCCACTGGGTGCATCCCTGTGTGACTGCTCTGGGTGGTCCTGCTCTGGCAGGGGGTTGGACTGGGGGAGCTTTCAAGGTCCCTCCCAACCCTGAACATTCTGTGATTCTGTGAGTCGTGTTCCAGCACACCCATGGATTGTCTGGGTACAGCAATCTTGCCAGGGACTTTTAAATCACCAATTTCTTACCGTGTCTTTTATTGTTGTTGTTTCTAATGTCATTTCAGAGTCTGACACAGCCTCATCTCTACTGCATAGGCCTTCTAAAAAACTTCTCATTTGATGTCCATGCCACACATGGGAATTTCACTTTGCAGGATTTGCTGATGCCATTTCTGTGTGTTAAACTGAGATGTTGCTTTCTGGTGCTTCTTGTCACTGCATTCTTTTTGGGAGCTCCCCTCCTCTGTGGGTACCAAATGGGATCACCCCATGGCTGCAGTTAGTGACAAGCTGTTCTCATTACCTCTGACCTCCTCGCTGCTGCAGAGGGTACTGGCTCAGCCTCACGTGTTGGAGAATGAATTGCTTCAGGAAGCAATAATTTAAACAGTTTACATGTGAATCCATTTATTGTCCTCTATGGCAGGGGTCACCACCCACACATCCATCACCCACTGCTGCCAGAGCAGAGGATTTTGATATCCTGTGCCCAACAGGATGACCCACATGACATGGCCAGCTGTTACTTCATTCCCATCCCCAGGTTGTTGGGTATAGGGATTCTTCTCCAACTCTCTGTTGGGTATATGGGATTCTTCTCCCGAATTGCTAATGACAGGACAAGAGGAAATGGCCTCAAGGTCCATCAGGGGAAGTTTAGGTTGGAGATTAGGAAGAAGTTCTTTCCTGGGAGGGTGGTTGGGCACTGGAATGGGCTGCCCAGGGAGGTGGTGGAGTCACCGTCCCTGGGGGGGTTCAACAAACGGGTTGATGAGGCACTTGAGGCCATGGTCTGATGGTCAGGAATATGATGGGATAAAGGTTGGACTTGATGACCCTGGAGGTCCCTTCCAACCATAATGATTCTATGATTCTATAACAGGATGCTATAACAGCATTTGAAAGCAAATCCCCTGGAACTGGCAGCCTGGCTTTCAGACTCTGCATGGCTGGCACTAGATTTCTTTAAGCTTCTAGGCCTATCCAGTGAGAATATGTGTTCATTCACGGGGATATCATGTGGATTCCCATATTTCTTTTTAGGAAGGAGCAAGTGATGTCCCACTTCCTTTGCATGTTGTTTATCTTCCCACCCCTGCGTGGGATTCAGATTTAATCTCATCAGAAGCTGCTACCACTGATGTGTCTGACCACAGGACAGATGAAGACAACGACCACCTTTATTTTGATTTAGATTTGAATTGGCCAAACCTGCGTGGACCTGGAGCTCTTTCTCAAGCTGTGGTGTTGTTTGGTAGCAGCAGTTTGCAAGATTGATAAAAAAGGAGATGGGCAAGAGATGAAAAAGTCGGTCCCAGGAATTGCTGTTGGCTTTCAGGGAAAAGCAGCTGCTCGGTGGTGGGGAGGAAACAGAAATGATTCTTCATGCAAAAAGTAACATTTGCTAGAGGTGCAGTTTGCATGAGCCTCATGAGATGGTCTGAAATGGTGGGGACTGGCTAACGTGCTGCAGGCAAATCTCAAAAGGTCGCATTATGTATATTTATATTTTTTCCCTTCTAGTGTCATCTAGACTGTCACAGACCTCCTCCCCTCAGTCAGCCTGCCCGTCACCTTCCATCCAGACAGGCAAAGTCATCTCCTCGTCCCAGAAGCACAGCAAGAAGGCACTCAAACAGGTAAGTAGCCCAGGCTGGAACCTCATTTAGGGGTCGTTGCAGTAATTTTATTTCTCTGGTAAATTGTCTCAGTGAGGCTGTGCCTGGTGGGGTGATAATTCAGAAGGTCCTGGCTGTCTCATAGTAAAGAGGGGTTTGCTAAAAAACCCTTCTCTTAAAGATGGTTCACAATATTGTGCTATTTGGTTCTTTGCTTCTTCCTTAAATAAGCATCTGAGTGTTGATAAATTATTATTTTAAAGAACAGATATAAGATGTTGGGTTTTTTTCACCCAGCATTTTGAGGAGTGTACAGGCTGGTTCAGGAAATTGAAGGTCTTTTTTGGAAAAGAATTAAATGCAATGTTTTTTTCCCCTAGTTAGGGTCAATACTGTCCCTCCCAAGGAATCCTGTGGGTACGGTGCAGGGGAGAAGGGGAAGGAGAGCACACTGACTGCATTGCACCTGTGCCGGGTGTTAGGAGAGAAAGGGGGGCACTGGTTATTTGCCAGGCTGGGGGGGTGACTGGTGTGTAGATAGTGTTAATTGTGGGTCAGTGTTGTACTTCAGCTGATTTGTTTCTCCTAATGAGAGGTGCAAGATGAATTAGTCCCCCGAGTGCCTTGTTTGCAGGTGTTTCCCCAAGTGCACTGTTCAGTTTTCCGTGATCCTTAGAAAGGAAAAGCTTTGTCAGGGTTGGATTTACTCCTCAGTAAAGTAAAAATCTGTAAGGAGTTATGGATCACCTCGCAGAGGAGGTGCTGATCCAGCTTGTCACAGACAGATGAAATGATGAGCTGTTCCAGACAGGGTTTATTTTTCCCAGCCCGGCCTCTTTTCCTGACTTTTTCCGGCTGAGAAGCAGCGCTCGGGATGGCATTGAGCTAACAGCCAGCCAGCAGATGTCAGAGCCCTGGGGAAAGGATCTGCAGTGAAAGAGAAGGATCTAATTAGGGCACATTACTGAGGAGAGTATTACAGGGGGAGACGAGGCAACTGGAGGCACTGGAGCTTTGATTCCAGCAAGAGCTGAGCTGATGGCTTCAGGGAATCTTCTCTCTCCTCTCTGTTCCCACGTGGCTGTTTCTTGACAGGATCCTCAGGGTTCCTGTGGTGCCTCTTGCTGCTGATGGCCACAAGAAAGAAGTGAGATTGTGGTGTCACGTTGGGCAGATTTTCTTCTGAAGTTCAGAGTCAAGCTTCCACTTTCATTTGATTCCTCAGAAAACTGCTTCTCACCTGTTCAGTGAGATATTAATGACACTCTTTGCTTTCCCTTCCCCGTCCTCTTCAAGCCTGGCTGGCAATCATTTCTCTCCAGCATCCACAAGGGCTTTTCTTTGTTAGAGGGTGATCAAACAGCCTCAGGGGCAGTTACAAACCCCTCTCATGCTCAGGGGTTCCTCTTGATTCTCTCAGCTCTGTAGAGACCCCTCTGAGAGAGACCTCTGAGAGAGACCCCTGAGAGGGGAGCTGGGGCTGGTGTGGGGTTATGGGGAGCTGGGGCTGGTGTGGGGTTATGGGGAGCTGGGCTGGTGTGGGGTCTTCTCCTCTTCCACCCGACCCCCCAGCACTTACAGGGCAGTTATGAGAGGACAGAGCCAGGCTCATCACAGCCTGGTGTAGGAAGCAGGATGGTGAGGAACAGTGGGCACAAGTTGAATGGTGTAAGGAGAACAGGCCATAAGGAACTCTTTTCCCTCAGTGGAGCAGGGACCAGGGAGGTTGTGCCTCCTCCATCCTCAGAGGTTTCCAAGACACAACTGGCCAGAGCCAAGCTGCCCCTGCTCTGCACAGGAGGTTGGACTGGAGACCTCCTGAGATCCCTTCCCACCAGACTTCCTCCATGGTTATGACTCGAGGACTCAAGATAAATTTATATTTATAAAAAAAACTCCCAAATGTTCATAATGGAGAAATGAGGGATCTAATGAATAATTGTGTCCTCCTCTTCCCACCCATCAGCATGGGCTCCTCCAGCGCTGCATGGCTGGGTGCTGAGGTGACACGATGAACAAGAGCAGGGTTGTTCTACCTGAGCCAAGGAGAATGCAGTAATGAAATGGTCCATGGAACAGGTGAACTGAGCACACCACACCTGAGGTGTTTGACGTGGTTTGTGTAAGGCAGGATGGGCTCACACAACCCCCTGAATGTGCCCGTGACCTCCACAGTCTGGTGCTTTCTTGGCATTCACTTTTGGTGCAGTTCATCCTCAAGCCAGAGAAGAAGTTGTAGGAGCTTTCTTGGGCTCGTTCATGGATTCTTGTTCATCACATGAATGCCAGGTCTCCCTTTTTATCATTCTTATTTATTAAAAAGCTTTTTACCCCAATAGCAGGAGGTTAATTGTGCATTGCAGAGGATGTTTCCTCCTCCTGATTGTTCAAGTTTGCTGTCTCTCAGTTCAGCTGAATGTTTTTAGAAGTGGCTAAATAGGAACTATGTATAAAATGTTGGAACCTGTGGTGTCTGCTCATTATCTGTGTCCTTCTGTGCTCAGTCTCCCTCCTTTGTGTCTTTAGGACCTGAAAATCTGCTGTTTCTTCATGTGGCAGATTCTGCAGGGTCCTGCTTATTTTCATTCTGTCTCCTAGTTCTAATGGTATTATTATTATCATTATTACATCTTTATTGATTTGTTCAAGGCAGTGGTGGTCTCTGGTTGACAGCCCCACTCGTGTGTGGATGTGCAGTGTAGTATTTCCCATCAGTTCCTATTCTGAAATCCCACGATATACTTGATCCATCATAATTCAGTCAAGTTTATTTGGGATTTGGGTTCAGAGTTAATTTTTTGAAAACAGATGCTTTGGTTTGGATGGATGCTGCAGTTCAACCCAGAGCCTCCCTGCTCCCTTCCCTAAGTCATTTGAGCTCCTTACACTGTGCTGTGGTTGCTTTGAGTCTCTTCTGAAACCAAGGGCTTCATTTTCCTCCCTTCAGACTTTTAACCTGTGTTACTCCCATAATTAAAGAAGTCTTTCCTGATGGGAAAGTTGGAGGTTTTTAGTAAGCTGCTCCTTGCTCCTCCAGCAGATGGAAATGAGGGTGCTTTTACTTTGCAGTTATTTATATAATTCCTTCTTGAGCCAACTCCAGAGTCGGGATCGTTTTCTTTGCATTCTCTGGAGATCGTTTCTTTCATGAAACGACCCAACTTAAGGTGTCTTGCAACCATTGACTTTGCTTTGGGTGCAAAGGTGGGAAATCTGTCTGCTTGTAGTGGTGTATTTAGATAGACAGCATCAGTGTCCCAGGTGAACGGGATCTTTTGGAAGTCCTTTTGAGCTCCTGACACAGTTGGAGTCAGGACCCAGCTGTTGGTTGCTGTCAGACAAGTGGTTTGTACTGCACATTAATCATTTCTAAGAATATTTTCAGTTCCTCTTGGCTCATGCTCTCCTCTCCTCTTCCTCAGGCCCTGAAGCAGCAGCAGCAGAAGCAGCAGCAGCAGCAATGCAGAGCAGGGATGCCCATCTCGTCTAACCAACACGTCCTCCTGAAGGCCGTCACGGCAGCCACTGATCCCACTCCGGCCAAGTCTGGTACGTGACAGCCACGCTCCGACGTGTTCCTTCACTGTCACATCCCTCCAGGTCACCTTCTCTTGTTCTCAAGGGATGGGAGAAGAAAGTCCTCTTTTCATACGTTGTTCTTCTTGTTTCTGAAGTAGTCCAGCTCCTATTTTCCTGGCTTGGATTTTATTAGGAGCACGTTCAGTTGAGAAGAGATCTTGTGATCTTGAGTAGATCTTGAATAGACCTTGACTAGATCTTGAGTAGGTCTTGAGTAGATCTTGACTAGATCTCATCATACCATTGTCTCTTTTAAAAGCTGCTTTCAGTGACAAATCCCTTCCCTGTACACTCTACTCGGGTGTCTCAAGGCTGAGCAGACTGGGTGGCGTTGCTTGTCCTATTTCTTTCTTTCCAAAGTGGCTTCTCATTCTGTAGTGGGGCTTTCGTGTCTTCTCCCAAACATGGAAGATGGCTCTGATATGGAAGATCCCCAAGTGGTTTCCACAATTTGGACTGCAGGAGAAATGAATGAAATCACTGTGCTTCTCCTGTTCATGGAGCATTTCAGGAGTTGGCTGATGATTTGCCCTCCTCAGCCAGTTCACTGGTGATACAAAACTGGGAGGAGTGGCCAATACCTCAGAGGGTTGTGTGGCCCTTCAGAAGGACCTTGATAGGTTGGAGAGATGGGCAGAGAAAAACCTTCTGAAGTTCAACAAGAGCATGTGCAGGGTCCTCCACCCAGGGAGGAACAATCCCATACACTAGTACAGGCTGGAGGCTGACCTGCTGGACAGCAGAGCTGCAGGGAGGGACCTGGGGGTCCTGGTGGACAACAAACTGTCCATGAGCCAGCAGTGCACCCTTGTGGCCAAGGCCAATGGAATCCTGTGTGATGTACTGTAGGTGAACCTGCTCTGGCAGGGGGGTTGGACTAGATGATCCTTCGAGGTCCCTTCCAACCCTAGAATTCTGTGATTCTGTGTGATTCTGTGATCCTGGGGTGCATTAGGAAGAGCATGGCCANACTAGGCTGGTCAAGGCTCTGGAGAACCTCTCCTGTGAAGAAAGGCTGAGGGAGCTGGGCCTGTTCAGCCTCAGGAAGAGGTGACTGAGAGGGGACCTCATTAACGTGTATAAATACCTAAAGGGTGGGTGTGCAGAGGATGGAGCCCGGCTCTTCTCGGTGGTGCCACCAATAGAACAAGAGGCCATGGGCAGAAACTGAGGCACAGGAGGTTCCACCTGAACTTGAGGAAGAACTTCTGTACTGTGTGAGTTCCTGCACACTGGGACAGGTTGCCCAGGGAGGCTGTGGAGTCTCCCTCACTGGAGATGTTCAAGACCCATCTGGACACAGTCCTGTGCCATGTGCTCTAGGGTGACCCTGCTGGGCAGGGAGGTTGGACCAAATGACCACTGTGGTCCCTTCCAACTTTACCCATTCTGTGATTCTATGATCAGAAGTTCTTGGTCATTCCTTCTATCTGGTTTCCACTAAATTCTTTCCAATGTAAGTGATTTCCAGGAGAAACCCCTGGTTCTGTGAGTATGACTCAAGTTGTTTTCATTTTCAATCCAAGAAACACCTCTGTGTTTGTACAGACTCATTTTCATGTTGGACAAGTCAATGACGTTGTAGGCCAACGCTGTCATTGTTCTATCAACCCACAATTTGTTGAGTCACCTGTAACCGTTACCAGCAGTGGCTCTGTGCCACCTCCCAGATTGCTGAGCACCAATTTATCGTTCATACTTAGGGCAGAAATCACGACAGCAGGCGTAGCAAATCCAATCCAATCCAGTCCAGTCAAACATATGTGGCCCGGTGACCTCTGTCCCAGCACACACATGGAGGCTGTAGAAGCAGGGTAGGTGTGTGGTGATGCTCCCCCAGAACAAAGTGTGTTGTGCTCAGGGACCTCCATGGGAGGTATCTCATGGACTTGGTGGGGTTTCCTGACATGAGGGTGGGAATGTTGACATTGGAAATGCCCCATGGTATAATGAATTATAATTAATTATAATTGATGTAATTACATGAATGTTGAGCTGAAATTCACTGGTCAGGTGAAGAAATTTCATAGAGCCATCAGAAACAAGGCCTAGGAGTACCCTTGAGAGCTCATCTCGTCCATGGCCTTTCCTTGGGGCACTCTCTGTGGTGTGTTCCTGACAGATGCTTTCTTTGGTCTGTTCTGGGAGATGCCATCAATGCAAAGACCAAGAACTCCCTGCAAGCCTTGGCCTTCCTGCTTTGTTCACTTAATCCTTCAAATGCTTCTCTTGGCCTCTAATCAGAATCTCTTGTTGTTTCCTTGGGTTTAACCCCAGAATCTCCTATGCTGTGCACCATGGGCAGAGAGTGCAGTTACTGTGGTTTCTTCTCCCTTCTCCTTTCCCATACTTGGAGGTGTTTCCTCATCTCATTTCCCCTTGTGTACAATTCCTGCTGTCTTTCAGCCTGTTTGTTTATTCTCCCTTTCCTAATAGCTCCAAACGAATCCAAACCAAGCTCAGACCAGTCTGTCCTGGCTTGCTGGTTTTAGGCTGCTGGAATGTTTCATGTGACATCTGCTCAGAGATGAGCAAGGCCAGGGCTGTGCACTGTGTGTTCAGCTGAAGGGGGGCAGTGTGGTCATCAGCTGCACCTCGTGCATCACTTCATGGCAGAAGAAGGCAATGAGGTTGCCTCTTGCTTCCAGGCAGCTTTGTAGTTCATAGAATCACAGAATCATCAAGGCTGGAAGAGCCCTCCAAGCTCCCCCAGCCCAACCCCCACCTCCATCCCCACTCACCCACAGCACCCAGCGCCACATCCAGATGCCTCTTGAACACCTCCAGGGACGGGGACTCCACCACCTCCCTGGGCAACCCATTCCCACCCCCAATCACCCTCCCAGGGAAGGAATTGTCCCTCATGGCCAACCTGAATCTCCCCTGCTGCAATTTAAAGCTGTTCCCTCTCGTCCTTTCCCTGTGGGCACGGCAGCCTCCAGTTGGACTGAACATCGATTCCTGTAGAAGCCTTTGGATGTTACTGCAACATGAGTGGTGTTTGTGAGCTTTTCCTCAGCATCCACAGGGTCCGTTTCTCCCCCCTGTCCGTGTGATAGTACATGGCAATAGCTCACAGCTGGGACAGCAGGGGATATATTGGGATGGAGAAGGAAATGAAGCACGCAAGTGGAGAGAGAACAATGTTCTGATAGAAAGCAACACACTGATCCCACAATTCCAGAGATTTTAGTGTTTAGTTGGAACTGGCACAGCTGGAGTAAGGAAGAGAGGGAAGGGGAAAGGAACCAGGCAGATCACAGAATCCCAGCATGTCAGGGGTTGGAAGGGACCTCGAAAGCTCCCCCAGCCCACCCCCCTGCCAGAGCAGGAGCACCCAGAGCAGTCACACAGGGATGCACCCAGTGGGGTTTGAATGTCTCCAGAGAAGGAGACTCCACAGCCTCTCTGGGCAGCCTGGCCCAGGGCTCTGTCACCTCACAGTGACAAAGTTCTTCCTTGTGTTCACCCAGAACCTCCTGTGTTCCACCTTGCACCCGTTCCCCCTTGTCCTGTCACTGGCCATCCCTGAGCAGAGCATGAGGAACAAAAGCTGGGTGAAGGACTTGATTAATGAGTCATTAATCAGAGCCAGCAGTCATTTAGCTTGTGACTGAATCAGGTGTATTGTGGAGTTTCTCTTGGAGGTGTGGGACCCCTGAACCTTCCATACTTGAATGAGTACCTGTGACTACACATAAACCTAAGGAGAGCAGAGGGAAGACCAGCTCGTGTTCTTCATTAATCCCACTTAGAAGAGGAGGGGCAGGGAGGCAGGGGAACCTGGGGCAGAAGCTCTTCCCATCAGCAGCAAAAATACTGCTGCACAAAAGAGAATGTGGGGTGTGTGTCCTTGTAAGGAGGACCCATGGTGTCTGGTTTGGTGCAGTGGTGACTTTGGAGGAGGATAAGAAAATATCTCTTGAGTGTTTGAAAGTGGAGGAGGAGTTACTGAGGGTAGGCAAAAGGAATAAAAACTACAAGAGTAGGTCAAAATTTAGAAAGTACACGTAAAGTATGGAGAGATTGTCCTGACAGTGAACTCCAAACTAAAGCTGCTCTGGAAGGAGGTTTGAACAAGGTCATTACTGGCCTGGGTATAGGTGGGAAGTGAGATGGGACTAACTGGGAAATGGATTCAAATAGCAGCCTGGCAGCTGCAAAGGGCCTTCCATTTTCAACCTGATGGGAAGTGCTACAGGAATAAAACTCCTAGAAATGCTCATCCCAGAGCTGCTGGAGTTAGGGCAGGCACATGGAAACCTTTCTGTCAGCCCAAACAGATGTCTGTGTGATGCTTCTGTGTACAACCCTGTGTTGAAATGTCTCACTTTCCCATGCAGCTTGGGAAGGAAAGCAGTCAGATGGACAGTCGAGCAGCCCTCAGAACTCCACCTCCAGCTCCTCTCCCTCTGTTAAGCTGGAGAACTCCTTGCCAGGGCTGGGGAAGAAACCGTTCCAGCGATCGGACAGGCTCCATGCAAGTAAGAGATTTCTTTCTCTGCCTGCAGAGATTGGGTTGCTCTCATGTCAGAACAAAAGCAAAATTGAGTTAAATGCGTAATTAATTCCATTGCTAAAGTGACTTCTGGACAGCTCTGGCACTGCTGGGGTGCTGTGTGGATTAGGATAAATAATTCAAGTCTTACATATGCAAATAAGCCCTTTCTCATTTCTTAGCATGGGGGGTTTCTACCTGTGAATTTGCAGCTTGCTGTTTGAGAGGCGAAAAAGGACTTGCATTATTTAGCAGCCTTTTTAATGTACTTAAGGCACTTTGATAGCATTAAAAAGAAAAAGAGAAATTCCTTCCCAGATCTTTATGCTTCAGAGCCCACTGTTCGCTGCCTCCCTGTGCACTGAGGTTAGGACTTTCTCAGCCCTCCTGACCTTCCGTGGTTTCTTTTACATATCCCAGTGATGGGACTGACTTCAGTGAACCTGAGGGTATGCTGAGGTCTCTCCCTGTGCCAATCATCCTAGATTATCACTGGTGACAACAGGCAATTTCCAATCTGTGTTTCACTTGTCCTCTGTAATTAGGAAAGTCTGCAGCTTAAGTAGATAATAAACCTGCAGAGCCATTGGCTGAATGACTTCTAGTAGGGCACTGATTTTGCTGAGTACTCTGACCTTAAAAACTATTGCTGTCACATCAGGAGGAGCAAGGTTTGTCTCAATATTACCCATTTTGCTAATAATGCCCTTTAATCTATTTCTGAAGTGGTGTTTGCCAGTAATGGACAGCGGATGAATCCAAAGGGAAGAATACACAGTACAAGTGCTTTCTTTGTCCCTCTGAATTCACAGCACATACACGAAGCTGGCTGTAGCAGAAGGGTTAATGCTGGGACCTGCTGGCTTTCAAACACTGAAATAGAAGAGTTACTCTTTGTCTGGCTTCGTGGTTTCTACACAAGCACAATGAGCTGATGAATTTTTCCGAAATGCTTTTGCTGAGAACAAAGTAGGAAAGTCCAAGAAGGAATCCCGATGAACAAACTGACCTTGACCAGAGGCTTGAAATAGAAGATTGATGTGGCTAAAACCATAGTTCTAGAAACCCTCCTGAAGCAGACTCCTTGGCAGGGCCCAGACAGCCAGGATTGCTACAGAAGTTAGGTGGATTGATGCAGGCTACAAGATATGAGGTGTATATGTGTATAGATATATTAGGTATGGAAATTTGCTGTGCTGGAGAGAACCTCCCACACTTTGTTTTTAACTAAAGGCAGAATGTGTATTTCAAGTCAAGCTTTGAGGTGGATCACTAAGGTTGATATCTCAGATACAGTGAGCTCCAAAGGAGCTATAATCCTCTGGTGGGTGTGATGTTACTGATGGCTTTGTGGTTCCTTGCAGGGCAGCTGAAGAGAACAAAGTGTGCAGAGATTGATGTGGAAACCCCCGACTCCATCCTGGTGAACACCAACCTGCGGGCGCTGATCAACAAGCACACGTTCTCCGTTCTGCCCACAGAGTGCCAGCAGCGCCTGCTGCTGCTGCTGCCCGAGGTGGACAGGCAGGTACGGCATGGCTTCTCCTTGCAGGAAGCTCCAAAGGGCTGAGGTGTCTCTGGGAACATCTCTGGAAGTTGTTCAGACAAGATATCCAAATCCTGTGCTTATGTCTAGCGGGACAGACCTTTTCTACAGGCAGCTGGAAGCA
>VZRW01010430.1:0-12042 GCA_013398125.1 Aegotheles bennettii
AGAGACAGGGTGCAATCATTCACTACAGAACAAGTGAGATTGTTCATTCAAGAAAGCACACATTTCTAGATAAGTCTTTTTTTCTTTTTTTCTTTTTCTTTTTTTTTTTTTCCCTCTCTTTTTCCTTAATGCCTCCCCTCCCCCCCTTTTTTTTCTTGTCGCTAAAAAATTGATAGCTTAAGTTTTNCTGGTGGTCAAAAACTTGAAAGCTAAGATGTTATGAAGAGAATTGTTAGGAGAGAGTAATCTTCCTGTTTGTTTTTTTGTTTTTTTTTTTTTAATTTACTTTTTTTAAGCTATTAAGACAATCATTCTGTAGAATTTATATCCAAAAGGTAACTGATAAGGTTTGGAGTGAGTAAAGAAGGATTATTAAAATGCAGATATTTTTGTCTTCCTATCAATTTTTTGAAAGCCATAACTCACTTGTATTGTTCATACGTGAAACACCAATTTTCTGTCTCAGACCCTTCAATCATTTGCTATGTAATTACTCCTTAAGGGGAAGAAACAGAAACTCTTCTGGGCACTGTCTCCTGTAAGGGAGAACCTTGCTGAGGTGATCCATGTCTTGATGGTGACCAGGACTCCCAGTAACCCCAGCAGTAGACATTGAGAGATTCAGGGTTGGAAAAGGGAGATGAACTTACATGGCCAGTACTGTACTCAGGCGAGAAAGCACAATAGTACTTGCATTTTCTCAAGCACAGTGATTTACTCTTGCTGTGATAACAGCAGAAGGAGAGATGATCTCAGCCTCATGAGTCTGGTGCAACATGACTGTGTCAAGTGACTTACTGAGGTGACAAAGAGGTTGCTTTCAAGAGCATCCTGTTCCCATCTCTCTTGCGTTTGTGAATTTGGCCAGCCAAGACAGTGTTTTTCTTTTCACAATTTGCTCTATCAGCATCACATTTTCTCAGAGAAGTATGTCCACCATTAGGTCAGGAGACATATGAGAGAGAAAAGTCCTTTTGGTCTGTGACTGTATATTATGAAGGAAAAAAAAAGCCTAAATGGTTTATGGGTTTTATATATTACTAGTACTTTGGTTTCCTCTTTGACTTAAAGAGAAGACTACATTATACCACAAATAGGCTTAATATGTATGTACCCCTTTGGCTTGTTTGACACTAAACCTTACGAACATTTTTACCCTTTAACTGAGGCAGGCAGACAGATGCTGAGGTTGTTGTCTCAGGATGCTGCTGTTCTATCTCAGGCTCTGTCTGCATTCCCAGTGTAAACATTAGTCTCACTGGTTATTCATTGATGAGAAAGACTTCTGGGCTTCCACGCTCTTCTCTGGTAGCATCTAAACATGAACAAGAGTGTCCAACGACTAATAAAAAAGTGGGGGGAAAAAACAAGAGATATTTTATGTGCTGTGTGGAAGACAGAGAGCCTTCTCTAGTCCACACAATTTGTCATTTTGTCATTCCACGAATGAGGAAGAGATTCTGCTATTCATCCACCCATGAGAAGATAGCATGGACCCTGAAAGAAAACACTAAAATTTTTGGGGAAAACTGTTAATTTCATTCGGTATATGAGCCCAGGTCCATGGGACTTTGGCTAACAAGCAAAGTCTGTCTCATCAAGGGATTTATCAGAAACTGGGCTTCCAAGTCAAGGAAGATCCCTGTAAAAATTTTGGCAAAACAAACCATTGCCTTACAGATGATAAATCCCAGGGAAATGCCTTTTCAGTGCAAGAGGATCAGATTGTTTTCTCTCTCGGGGAAAAAAATCTATTAGAAATAAAGGCAGGTTCACAGGCATTGTAGAAAACAGCCCTGCTCCCAAATAACCTACATGGCCAGATGGTGAGACAATATTTGTGTCTGGGTACTCTCAAACACTGGGAAAAACACCTTGTTCTCCTACCCACTGATGAGGACTGTAATATCTGGTAGAGAAATACTCCTGATCTTTTGAGTATTAAATATTTATCCTGCTATTAGTTTGTTTTGCAAAAGTAAGTTAGTAATTATACTGTTTCTCTACAGGTCCCAAAAAAGAAAAAAAGAAAAAGACAAAGAAAAAGAAAAAGAAAAAGAAAAAGAAAAAGAAAAAGAAAAAGAAAAAGAAAAAGAAAAAGAAAAAGAAAAAGAAAAAAAAAGAAAAAAGAAAAAAGAAAAAATTCAGGTTGGTGTCCAACCTCCTGCTCAAAACAGGATCAGCTATGAGACCAAAACAGGTTAATCAGGGCTGTGTTCAGTTCTTGAAGGAATTCCAACAGCCATCCCCCAACATCCTGCAGAACCTAGTCCAGTGTTTGTCCATCCCTATAGTAAAAATCTTTTTATTTTTTTTAATCTTCAGGTTTGTGTTTCAGTTATATCTTCTGTTTCTTGTCAGAAAACCATAAACACTGATTTTCTTTTTCTCAGAGGCAATGGTTTTATCTTCAAACCTTGCCTGAAATAAAAAAATCCCCAAACTCGAAAACTAGCAGAGATATCCCAATAGTTGAGATCAGGACATTGCTCCCACTCATTAATACAGTAATTAAGGCTGAAGCAAAACCTGCAGGAGGATCAAAATCATGCACTCAACCACATTTGCAAGCAGGCAAGCTAGATGACATCCTAAAAGCTTCTGGTAAAATAAATGGCAAAAATAATTTGTAAAATGTACATCCTGATCTCTTCAGGTACAGAGAACTTGTCATGAAAAAAAATCAGTTGTGGGAAAGCAGAATAAATGGAGTTTGCTTTTCTTCTTGAAAATACCTGACACCTCCCTTCCTTCCCCTTTTGTAGTGATGTACTGAAAAGTGAGTGAGCTGTCAGCTTACCTCCTAGAGGCTGCCTTAAATTTGTCATTGCCACAGTATAGCACAACGCATAGTCTTTGCAAGGTGATGGTAGTCAGGATTTCTTCAGCAGACCACAAGGCTGTGGTCTTTGATTGTAAAAATAATTATGGCTTTATGTTGTGAAAAAGGTAAAGAACAAGTGAAGTTACACCTGCTATCTCTTCTAATACAAATATGTGATTCATTACTAAAAGGAAAGAGTGAATTTTTTTTTTTTCTTTTTGGGTGTGTGAGGTGTGACATACCAGTGTTCTGATACTACTGGCTGTTGACATAGCGAGAGAATCAGGAGAGCCTTTAGGCAGCAGAAGGCTTGTGTTTGGTATTGCTACAGCTGAGAACTTTATGATACCAAGAGGTGATTTTTACATGTTATAATAACAAATAAAGGGAAGTAGAGACCATATGTGACTTTTTTTTTTTTTATGTTTTTTGTTGTTGTGGAATGGACAATGGCTGTTCTGTATCTAGCCACTATCTTTGAATTTGATACAGATTTACCTTCCTTTACAGATCTCTTCTCTTTTTCCCATGCCTGATGTTCTATCACTTCTGCTTGTCACAAGCAAGCAAGATATTTTTTTTTCCATATAGTCAAAATGATTTAAAAAAATCCATACAATCTTTTCCTACTTTCTTAGCTATAGAAAAATTTCCCATTCCTGTGTTTCTGGCACAGAGCCCACTTTTAAAATTAGAGTCCTGATCCTGTAGCTATATCTCCATGTTCTGTCATAACAAAGGCAGATTAAAAAGCTGATATCAGCAGGAACATCTGATCACTAGACTTGATGACTAAAATATCATTAGTCAGCATGGCCAGCATGATCTCCATTCAAAAGGTAGAGCGAAGGAAAGCAAGGTGGTCACAGATGTATGAAACATGATAATACTCAAACACCTATTAAAACAGATGATATTGCAACATCCATCTCCCTGCAAGTAACATTTAGACAGATAAAGTGTTGATAAAGAATGACCCCTAATCAGAGATCATCAGAATACTGGGGACAACATGGAGTTTGACTGAAGTTTTCCATCACACTGGAAAAAAGATGAAAGAGAAGATAGTCTGGTCTACTGCCTTGTGGGCAAAGACCTGGCCCCTGGGAGAAGGAAAACTGGGTTCTAATTTCAGTCAATCTGTGGTGAACTGTTGAACTCAGACCAAATAAAATCAAAATCATGAACATGTAGTTCCTTATTTTACACTTCATTAGATTTCAATGTCTTTATTTTGTTTTGTTTTATTTTGGTTTGGTTTGGTATTTTTGCCTTTTCAAAAAAAAAAAAAAAGATTTTGATTTTATTCCTGTTTGGAAATGAAAAATGGAAAAAACCCACAACTATCTTTAAACTGTGCCATAATGATCCTGCTTCTTTACAATGACCATTTATTCACCTAGTAAAACAGTCCTTAAAGTTATATGATGAAGTCAATGTTAAGAAATTTTTAGAACAGTGATGTCAAGGTTGTATTTCATTTTGTTCCTCACTCTGAGAGAGCTACCCTGTGCTGGCTTCTAGTAACAATACAATTTATCTATTATTTCAGCTGTCAAAAGCACCTAAGGGAATTAGGTACCTCACATTCAGAGAAAGGCACTGGATCTTGAATAACTTGGTTAATTTGCTGAGACTCCTGTGAAAATTCAGGCCAGGCATATGGCCACAGCCCATATAAACAGGACATAAGCCTGTTTCTTGAGGAAGCATCTTTATCCAGGTCTTGAAGTCAGTTGTGCACCACATTGTTTTGCATATTCTTTTCTAAACAAACCAATAATTGTCATAATGCAGGGACTCATTTATGATGGAACATAAATTAACCTAACTATTGGAGTAGCTTTTCCCTTTGTTGATACAGGTCAGTATTCACCTTTTTAACAAAGCTCATGTACTTTTGCTGTTTTGTATTCTTGATCACATCCAAGAGACCCAGTCTATGCTTTATGTACAGGGTTTCATGGGAGCTTTCTGTGTTAAATTCTCTGAAAAATTTAACCAGGTTCTTTTCCAGAAGGGTCTAAAAATTTTCTGTTGTAACTTGTTTCCCCCCCCCCTTTTTTTTTTTTAATAACTTCTTTGCATGTACATTGAGTATGTTTTTATACAGAGAAGCTTCTCAGCATTCATCACAGCAACAAAAAAAGTCTCTCTTGCATGCTTTTTGAATTTATTTTTTGTTTTATTTACGAGTAGTAAGAAACAGCAGTGAAGTGACTTGCAGCTTCGTCCATACCACAGGTCTCATGTATGGCATATCTAAGAGGGATGTTTATGGTAGATGAGGTTGAGGGGCAAAAACCACCTTCTGCAGGTGATTAAATTCCAAAGTGATGTTTACAATGGGGCAATAGGAGAAGTCATTTATTTCAAGAATTTTCATGGAGCAACAACACCATTACTTTTGCTTGAAATGAGAAAAGAATAATAAAGAAAAGCAAGTAAAGATGAGAGTAAGGGGAAAAAGGAAAGAGAGAGGGAAAAACTATGGCGATTCTGAGGGATTTTGAAAGACTAGAGAAATTATGTGCGTAACTGTCCAAAGAAGGAGATTCATGAAATTAAGAGATAGTGGAAAGCAGCCCATTAGACTGAAAAATATATATACATAAGTATTTGTGTTTCTGGAAGGTGTAATCTTGTTGACTGCTTCAAACCTCAGTCTGCTTTCACAGCAAAGAGGAGCCATGGGTACAACAGTCCCTGGAGTTGCACCATGATTGAAAACACGTACTTTCTGCCCTACCTGCACTTGTACATCATTTGAAATAAATGGGGATCAGCTTTGTTCAGAACCAGTTTCACTTGTAAACTCTGGTTCTTCTTTCAGGGCAAAAGGACACAGGGACATTCACCCCATGCCTGCCCTTTGCGCAGCCCTGATGAAGGGGCTATGATTTGCAGCATGCCTTCCGAGAGCAAAAGGAGGTTGTCAGTGCAATATAGGGGCTGGTGAAAACATCTGAGAGAATGGGCTCTTGGAAGGGTTGGGCCACAGTGGATGGTGCACACACCCCTCAGGTGGTGTCAGTCTGAGCTGCTGCAGTATCATCATAGAATCATATTATGGTTTGGGTTGGAAGGGATATTAAAGATCATCTGGGTCCAACCCTCCTGTCATAGACAGGGACACCTTTGGCTAGACCCAAAGCCCCATTCAACCTGGCCTCATTATCCCTGGAGAGATTTCAATTAATCCTGGAAAAAGCATGACCATGGGGTGTGACAGTAGGGCAGCACTCTGTGAGAACATTACCCACTGAACATTTCCCATGTTTTGCATGGATACCAGCCAGTGGTGTTGCAGTCTGACTGCAGTTCCTGCACTCCCGTCAGAGTTGGGTGATTGGGCAGAAAATCTAGTAAAGCTACTGTCCTTCTATGTTAAACATGAGTGTTATGTCTCCGGGGTAGGGAACTGTGATTGCCATCTTACGTTCCCACAAAGGTATATACAGAAAAGAAGGTCGTCTCATGACGCACCTGATCCAAATCACAAACCAAGTGAAGGAACAACCCTGGTACTAAATGTGTGCTAAAATGAACATGAATCTTGTGCTTTCCTGGTGAATGTTAGATTGTAGTTGGGATCTGGACCTGTGCTGTTTACAGGATAATGAAATTCCTGTATTACATTACAGAGAAAGGTAAAGAAAAATGTCTCTTTTGGAGATAAGCATTAAAATGAACAAGGCAAAACTCCTGTGCATAGATAGCAGTTTGCAAATGCAGCTTAGTCTAGTTGCAGTGAGCAGAATGAATTACCTCTAGTGCACCATGGAATCATTCTAATCGACTTTTATTCCTAAACTAAGATTGTGTCATTTCTCATAGTTTTTGGCTTGTGAAAAGACATTTTTCTGCTCAGTCTCTTTGGAAGAAGCATAATTGGCATTCTGTATATGTTTTGAGGACATGTCCACTGAAAATTAGATTTTCCTCTTAGATTTTGTAATTTAACATATTTTTTATATTAAAGTCATTCTGCTGGATATTTAATTTGAAGACCTCTAAGAGGGCTGTTTACATCTAATTCAGTGATTGATATTTGGCACTCTCTGTTTCATGCCAGACTTGCAATACCACCTCTATGCTGTCTAGAATTAATTTAACTTGTAAGTAATTTGCCTAATTAATTTACCTGATAAGCTTCCCTGTCTCATTTTATGAGTTTTTTTCAACCAAGCTGGTGAAATAGAGTAACACTGAGAGCATGCTCAGCAATATTAAAAGACCTTGAAAGTTGTATCAGTGCCTCAAGGTGGGTGTGACAGATAACATATCTTCCCTGCAGTGCCTGATGGATGATAATATGTCATACATGCTTCATAAAGTTTAACTGCTTGCAGAGAAATAATCTTAAACATCAGTACAAAAATTAGTTGTCGGCTTGAAGTGTTTGTACTTCTTAAAAAAGCTTATGGGATATGATCCTGAGTTTACTGGCCCTTAGACCTGAGCTGACATGCTCCCTTGGCACTCTCAAAGTATCACAGACTTGGCCTAAAGAGGCGTTCTGTCCTGCAAGTCAGTGTTAGGGCCTTAACAGTCTTCACGACCGGGAAATGGAGACAGAGAAATCAGTGAAGAGAATATTCAGGCAATTTTTTGCAACTAAACAAGGACATCTAATTAGTTTTAGAAAGTATCCCAGTAATGAGTGTGAATAATACGGTGAAAGTAACTAAATTATGCAATGTAAATTGCCTGTTGCCAAATATTTGCAACTACAGTTTTACCAATAAACTTCAGAGATGGATTAGCAAAAGAACAGTGAAGGCTAAAATATAATTGAAAGATCCCAGATTTTTTATAAGCATAAAATGAAAATAATCATGACTCTCAAAGAGATTACTAATTGAAATGTGTACATCCATTTCCTAAAGAGTGGAATCCTTGGAACTTCAGAGTGGTCTAAGAGAAGAATCTCTCTGAGAAAAGCAGCAGATTTTTCTCTGAGTCAAAAGCCCTCAGGTTGTTTTTTTTAAAGTGCAGTTGTCAGAAATTTTGCAGTTTCTTCCCTCTTGCAAAACATACCCTGCTCATAGTTCTGAAAGATATAAGAAATCTTGGAGAAGAAAGATCACTCTAGTATTTCTGTAATAGTTTACTTTTCTTACTTTCTAATCTAGCCATAACAGTTCCAGTTATGCTATTGCATCAGCTAGAGTACTCTTTAGGAAAACACTTGAAAAGGCCAAGGACTCCTTTAATACTTGGAGAAGAATATTCTGGTTTCTCCATTATAAAATTGAACCAGCTGAACTTAAGGAAGCAGAAGGGAAAGTGGAGATAAATACAAAGGAAATGATCTTTGAGAACGAAGTTGAAATAATGAAGCTGAGGAAGTTGATTTTGTTAGACCAAAAGATTTCTTAGGGGTAGAAGAAGTATGGCACCAGAAGCAGAAAGAATTATAGGGACTAAAACACCCTGATACTATACAATGCAAAGCATGATGAAGCTATACCCTGTATTAGTCACAAGTGATGAGCTCATAGTAATATATTTAATTATGCCTGTAACATGACACACAGAAAACAAGAGAAATATTAGATTCCCATGCATTTTAAAGGTCTTTCGTGACAAGTCTTTCCAATCTGAAAACCTAAAATCATCATGAATATTTTGAAAAAGCACAAATTGTGAGGAGCTCTGCAATGAAGTTATTGTAGCACTAGCTGTTCAGAGGAAAAGGATAATCATAAATGGGAGACACAGAGAGGTTTTTGTAAAAAGAGAGAGAGATCAAGTTTTTAATCACAAAGAATGAAAGAAGGTGTAATAAAAAAATATCAACAAATTGAATACTGAAGCTGGACAGAGATCTTCTTGACATGTTACTTAATGAAATACTACAGTGCAAATCTCAAGGCTTGCCAAAAATACTTTGGTTTGGTAACATGGGCGATTGGACTCTAGAAACCATTGCAGCTGACAATCCAGCAACATTAACACATGAACATAATGAATGGACACAAACACCAGAAACTGTAGCAACACCATTGTATGGAAACAAGTGAGGAAGCACATAAACCCTGAATTAAGACACCAGGTGAACAGGCTGCTTACCTCTTCCTGAAGCAACAAACACTGGCTGTGTTTTGACACAACACGCATGCAGGTTGTCACCCATGCTGATCCATCCCTAGTTATCCTCTGCAGAAATCCCCCACTTTAACATTCATGATTTCTTTAAAAAAAACCCAAACAGTTTCCCCTTAAAAATCCCATTTTATTTTTTTTTAATTCACAGTAGTGAACTTTGAAGTTTTATCCCAAACATTTGCAGAAACTACTGATCTCTTTAAAGTTACTAGCAATGTCTAATAATAAAGTTAATTCAGAGGGTAAATGTGCTTTTTGTAGTTTCAAGAATGTTTCTTTAACTGTTTGAGTCAGAATGTCAAGCAAGCAAATGGATAAAAACAACATGTGCTTAAAATTCATATCCTTTTTTAGTATAATCTGCTTATTTAGAAAAGCAGATTTCATCAGTAGGGTTAATAAAAAAGAAATAATTGTATGTTTCTTCCAGAAAATGTGGTTTTAAGAAGATGTTTTTGACTGTGAGGGTGGTGAAACACTGGCACAGGTTGCCCCGAGAAGCTGTGGATGCCCCCTACCTGGCAATGTTGAAGACCAGGGTGGATGGAACTTTGAGCAACCTGATCTAGTAGAAGATGTCCCTGCCCATGACAGGATTTGGAACTAAATGATCTTTAAGGTCCCTTATAACCCAAACCATTCTATGATTCTGTCATTCTATGATAGGGATTTTAATGTCTTCCACCTCACTCAGTATTTTAACTACATTTGATTCTGCTTTATAGGAATTTGATTTTTCAGTGATCAACACTTCTTAAAAATGTAGATTTTTCGGTTTCTATAATGAAAAAGAAATCATCGAAATCTTTTCACCTTGTAACATTGTTTTCACGTTGTACTTTGTAAAGACCTCTCCTGAGTTCCTAAAAGGAAATACCCACCCTGCCACTGCTACCCCAGCTGAGAGGGGTTCCTGGATGGCATTTTGGCTGCAGCAGCACGTGAACCCTTGGCATGCCCTTTAGCAGGACCATGGTGTCATGGCTGGGGTTCTGCTGGGGACCTGAAGGGCTCATGAAGAACATCTGGGCTTCACTGCTGTGAGTGTCCTTCAACAGAGCCCGAGCTAAGAGTTTCCTCTGGAGCAACAAGATAATCAGGAGAACACCTAAAAAATAAAAGCTATGATCATTTATCTGTAAAGAGTTAAGGCTTTTCTGACACTAATTTCTTTGGGTTTTCTTCAGTCGTAGGGATTGTGTTTCAAGTAACTCAGAAATATTGGTTTGCAAGTACAGTGGCACACTTTATGCATTTTTAAACATTTTTAAGATGCATCATGTATCTGTGTTGTTGCTGTCAAAGTACAAACTCTGTCAGAGGAGTAACTGATGCTCAGTTTCTTCCATACCAGATCCTTTATGACCAGTGTCTTTAACGCTGAACAAACCTGCTGCTTACAGCCCTGGACCATCAAATACTTCAAATCTTTGTATCAGTCTTTGTATCAGTCTTCTCCTCAACATCAATGGTGATTATACCAACCCTCTGACATTAATTTTAAATGATCCCAAGAGACTACATGGACTAGGACATCAGTTTGTCTCAACTCAAATGGTTTTCATACAGTTTTTCCAAGTCAGTAGTGTACACAGACAGGGAAAAAATATGGGTTAAATTGTGTCCACTAAAAAGCACACCCTTTCCCCCAAAAGAGGTGAACACTCAGGGAGGAACTAAGTGGCAAGCGTAGAAATAAAAATACCAGGAGTTTTCTCTAAGGAACTTTGGGCCAAGAGGGAAGGGGAAGGATTTTCACTTTAGAAGAATTTTTTCTACCAAGTTAATAAAAAAAAAAATTATACCAACCACAGAATGTTAAAGATAAATGTGCAAGGCTGATTTCTTTGAATACCAATTTATAATTCTTCTTCAGCTAAGTATCTTCTCATATGTTAGCAAATGATAGGCATTGTCAAGATTTTTCTCCTTATATTCCTGAAGTTTAAAACTGACAGAAAATATTTAAATGAAAATATATATTACTTGAGTTTTGGTTTTCTTAAATTCATGCTTCAAAGAGATAATTTACAATGACCCCAAAACATTTAGTTGACTGACAAAACTGTCAAACAAATTGCTGTTTTCTCAGCAACTTTCAATTTCTGTGGTTGCAAAAATAATTTGAACCCCCACTGGACATTAAAATCAGACAAAACTGCACGTTTTCAGTAGCCTTATGATGATCATAAAGTGAAAAATGTATCTGGATACCCACACCAAAACAATTTTGTACTGCCAGAAGCATTCCAAGGGGTCATTCAGTGGTGGCCTCTGTAGCTTTGTAAGGGTTTTTTTGTATAATGACAGCAAGGCTAGGGCCCACTGTCCTGAACATACAGGTTTTATGATGAAATTCCTCCAACTGCAGTAACTAAGGAAACTAACTGGCAGAAGAAATAAGACACACAAGACCAAAGTGGCATTTCCACAGGTATAAAACCAACTCTTGTCTGAGAAAAATGGAGCTTAACATGGCCTCACTCAATAGCCAGGCCACTCTTGGGACACCACTCTAGTTCTGCCTACAAATGTAGCTAATTTCAGAGGCAGGATATTAGATGAAACACATCATTGATCTGTCAATCTCATTTCTACATGAAGTTTAACATCCTCAGCTTCTACTGAGTTCAGCAAATATGATAAAGTACAGAGCAGCTTGGAGCTTGAGAGAACAGTGAGACAAGCATTTATCTTTCAATTTTTTAAAAATACCATTAAAGATTTAATGACTGATATAATTATGATACAGTGCTTGTGAAATTCCAGGTCATTAACCTCCCCTGCCATGTGTAAAATGGAAAAACTCCATCGTTACTATTAAAAGAACAACACACAGAAATAATTAATACTTATTAGACTGGTCACACAGAAAATATGCAAACATAAGCAGGTGCCGAGGCTGGAGTGCACTGTCTCTGACTCTTCAAAGAGAGTACAACACAGTTGTGCAAAACCCCACTGCCATCTCAAGAGGGTGAGATATCCCACCCAGTCTGCAGTTGCATGTGGAAGGAACAGGACTTGTGTAGGTCTGCTGTTGTATCTGTCTGTCCTACATGAACACCCACATTTACAAAGCTTGATGCCACTGTGAGAGGCTCCAG
>VZRW01010431.1:0-65565 GCA_013398125.1 Aegotheles bennettii
GTTTGCTAAACCAGCACACCTATGTTCTATCCACTGAAGAGTTTACAATGCAAAATTCTGAAGCAATGAAATCAATTTACCAAAATTAATGATATACCTGGGGTGATCAGAATATTTTGAAAACAAATGCATAGATCACTAAGTGCCTATTTTCCAAGTATTTTCTGGCAGTCCCTGTTCTTTTGTCTTGTCCTACTGATCTTGAAAGCATGATAATCAATATCTTTATTATTTAAAAACATTCTGTATGAGCGGAAATACTTCCACTTACTTTAGATGAGTGGTTTTGCCGATGGGGAATCCTCTGGCACTCAATTGCCAGTAATACATGTCAGTATTTACTAGAGGTTAATGAAGGGAAAAAAATGCAACCAAAGCTAGAAAATAGCAAAGTAACAATTTTAAAGCAGCAAGGTGGAATACTAAATCTCATCCCAATTCTTTGAATCCTAGGGTGGAATTATTAACATCCTAGGGGTTATAAAGCATCTAGAGAAATGATCAACATGAAAAACAAGGTACTGTATGCAGTATATAGATCTGTGGTTTGAAACATTTAGATCCTGTGACACATTTAAAAAAAAATAATTATTTCTTCCTTTAAAAATGGTTTCAGGCTTAAGTAGTCACCTTGAATTCTGCAGGTTCTGAGACAGTTTTTCAAATCATGTGCAATAATGTACATAACATAACTGAAGTCTCTGCTTTTGGACTGTGGTAACCAGAACATGAGACAAACAAGAGGTCAATAGTCCATCATGGATGCTCACATCCAAAAACTAATTTAAGACACCTGTTCAGGATTCAGATTCAGATGCCCCTCTCTGCCACTCCCATTGACTGTAGAGATGCTTCTCATTCAATTGAAGGAGCTCTTTATATTCGACTGTTGTATATCCCCTCCCAGAGAACTGAATTGACTTATCCTTGGGGAGTTAGGCACTTAATTCAGCACGTTGAACTTCATGATTAGAGGTGGGTGATCAAAAATTATCTGTGAGCAAGCTCAATATTGTCATCCATCTCCCTGCTTCTACATTATCTCTGAAGTCTTTGCCAAATGAAAAAGTTCTCTAAATTTGAATACATGTGACACAAAGATGTAATGCTATCCTGTCATTTTAAATTATGTAAAATGATACTCTCATAACATAAAATATCCCACTATACAAGTCCTGTTACATTAATGGAATATCAATCAAAAAGGTAGAGGTAAAGGACAAAGGGTTGTAACTTCCATATGCTCTGGAAAGCCATAGTTATCATGAGCTTCCGGTAGTCTCAGCACTGTTTTTATTGACCTTGTTAAATGTTTTTATGTGACACAAATAGATACATAATCTAAAAAGACCCATTCATGAGTGTAGCCTTTCAAGAGGGGGAGAAGGGGGGAAATATTTCAATAAATTACTTCGTTATATAGTTAGTTATTTTTTATAAGTTGTATTTGATAGATTATTACTTAAGTAGCAATGCCAAACAGAGGCTCTTGATTCAAACTTTGAATTCTCTATTGCAGAAAGGCTTCATTGCTTTGGTAAGTTTGTTATATTATCAGGTTTGAATGAATAATTTATGCAGATTAAGAACATCCTTTTTTTGATGTGAAAGTTTCCACAAAAGTTTTATAATTTTTTAGTATTGCAAAAGCTGATGAGGCCAACAAGATTTTCATCAAAAACTCTCGACAAACATTAAAAATTAGAAATCATTCTGGACAACATTTATGTAATCAAGCTTACAAAACAAATTCCACCTTAAAGACAGAGTAGCTTCTTTGGTTCTGTGAAGATCCATGTTCATCCTTCAACTGAGCAATTTTGATTGTTAGAGGCTGTCACCAGAATTTCTTGGGACTCAAACTCTGGGATAGGTTAACCTCCACTTCCTACAGGTCTCTTACTCTTTAAAAACAGTTTGAATTTTCATATACAGGTGTTGTCATCTATCCAACTTGTATTGATCCTAATACTTCATGTATCAGAAGAACTTGAAAAATAGATGTAAAGCCCTTCTACTGGATAATTATGGATAATGTTTTTCTGTCTCAAGTTTGAGTCAGTGGTGAATTTTGTCTTTATTTTTATATAAGCTTACTTCGTTTATTAATCTTCTTTTGTTCTTTAGTCTCCTCTTGTATGCTGAAGATGTAGACGAATTCCACAGGTAGTAGTGTAGTTGTGTCCTTTATTTGCTCATTTTTCATTTTATGTCTATCAATTTAGTTGATAGACACTTTTGAACTTTGTTCTTAGGTAAGAAAGGTTAAACAGCAATACTCGGTTTACTTTATATCACATTTAACATGTCATTAAGATTAACAGGAACAATTCATACCCTTTTGGAAGTATTTTTTCTCAGTCTAGGGATTTGTTCAAACAGCACAATATTCTGTTCCCATTAATAACCACAAAAATGTAAAATTTATATTTAAGTGACGGTTAAGATTTGCATAATTTTATTTTTCCTGTGTTAGGAGACAGATTTGTCAGACAAATAAGACAAAAATGTGGGAGGTCTTGCAGGTAATCATGGCATTACAGACTTACACTCATAGTTAAGACAGCTATGTTTTGATATAACCTTGAATATCAAAATTCTTAGCTCAGACAAAAGGAAAAACAGAGCAAAGTTCAATAATCTCTTGAAACAAACTATCTAATACTCCAAGATTAACTTCTTTTATTCCTGTAAAGCTTCTAGTTAAAAAAGGAAGGTGAATATGACAACAAATGGTTCTCAATTGAAACACCTGGTTTCTACCTATTCTTGCTAAGGACCTGATCAATTCTTTTATCAGGGTCTTCCTGTTAATTATAAATTCCAAATCATTCTGAAAGAATGAAATTATTTAAACAAAGCTTATTAATGGAGGCTCTCTTATCAATGCTGTCACTTAAAAATATCAGATGGCAAAATGAAAATTGTATATTAAAAGTCTACTGTTCATGAGACGGAGTATTTGTTTTGCAACAGAGAATTAATGTTTCTACACTTGATAAAAGCAATGCATTTGTTTATGTTGGGCAAAGTGCAAGAATTTATTATTTTGTCCACTCATTTCTTTATTTTTCAGTGCTTAGCTTTGTAAAGGGTGTGATAGTTGCATAGTCAGTCACTCAAAAACTTCCTATCCTTTCAATTAAAATTTTTGGTTTTGTTTTCGCTGAATTTACTGAAGATTTGAAAAATAGAAATATGAAACCTAACAAAACCCAACATCACTTTCTTAGCAAGCAAATATAGTAGTATTGATAAGAAAGGGGGACATTCTTGCTACACGGAATTCAAGGGCAAATTGCATGACAATTTAAAAAGAGCTACAATTTTACTCATAGAATCCCGCATTGGTGTGCTCTACTGCAGCTGCTTCTGTATACATTCCCCCTTCTCAGTGGTTTCCCTGTGCTTTGTTCTTGCAGTACCATGATTGCCTTCACTGGTGCAATCCCAGGTTTCACCTTTCTGCCACTCCTTCCTTACAACCAGGCTCAACAGCTGCTGCCCTGGTTACAAGTCCTGGGCTCGCTCAGCACTGGTCCCACACTTCCTATCTGACCTCTGGCATGTGTAAGGTCTTGATGAATGCATAAATTTTCAAAAAGCACATGTATATTTTAATAATGATATAAAATTATAGAAAACCCTTGATGCAATATCCAAATTATAGTAATCTGTAATGATATAATAAGTATTATTACGAGACACTAACCTAAAAATCAGTTAAGTGGCCTATCACAGAACTCTATTTCTTCTGGTTTCCCCAATTTGAATAGTACTGAGGCTACTGTTGGTTCTAGTCCAATCTGCTTGTCTGCTTTAAGTTTCCAAAGCCAAGGCACTGCTTCTGGTCAAGACTGCATAAGCATATTTATAGGTGTAGATCCTTTTTCTGCATCCCTGCTCCTGGAAGCTGATATCAGTGGTCCAGCTGCCTGTCCCTTCTCATACCCCATACCCTAAATTCTCACTGAGATTTCTAGGCATTCATGTGGGCTGTGCTACCATTTCTCCCTTTGGGGACCATGATGAGAGTGAACAGCCTTCATATTAATCTAAGTACAAGTACAACTTGATGGGTTTTGGAGTATTGCAAGAAGTTGGTTGAAACAGTGATTTCCTTCGCTTGACCTCCAAGGATTAACTCCGAGTCTTCCAGAGTTCTTCTGAATGAATGAGGCATTCCACATCACCTATTAGCTAGTTTTTTCCTGTTCGTTTGTTTTTGTTTTTTTGATCTTCAATCTCAAAATTGAAAAATTGACCATATGACCCCAACTTTCCCCTAGTTTTCCTCTTGCAAGTCCATTTTAAATTCTCCATCTTTGTTTCTCTTGTTTGGGAGGTTTCAGGTTAAATGTTCTATATTATCTTTGGTCTACTGAATAAGTGTTACATTTTTAATTTATACTGAGACATTTTCTAGTACAAATAGGAACACTTCCATAATATTAGGATATTAAAAGTGAATGAACAAATGCTTCATATCCTCCCATTGGGCACAAGCCTTTTTTATTACCAACCAATCTTACAATGCATAAAATCTCCCCACTGTCTTTTATCTCTGTGATCCCATCTCCTATTTACTTTATCAAACTCTACTTTGCCTCCACCATAAGTGTCCTTAATGACAAGCTGCAAACTCTTTCTTAGACTTGCTGCTGCTCCTGCCTTTACAGGTGGAGTGTGGGAAGTCACATTCACCACCTTTCAAGGAAATTATGCAGGAGTAGGAATTTTTCAGCCAGGTTTATCAAGTGTGGCCCATCTTTTTTCTATTCTAGAGTATGAGTCAACCCAGATCTGTCCCCTTTCCAGACTTAAGTGAGAGCTGGGAGCAGCTGAACAGTGAGAAGGGAGGCAAGGTAAACTGTAAATGATGTTTCTTCCAGGAGTCTGATTTAAGTATAGCTGTCGGCAGATCCAACAAAGGGTATAAGCAGATCTGTGAATCTTGAAACTGTGTGCAGCAAGGAGAGAGTAAGAGAGGATAAAGACCCCAAACTTCCATTCTTCCTTCTTACCTTCACCTCTGAAACTGAGCCAGTCCCTGCTCTGTGGTTTTCCCACCGTCCTTTCCCTTATTCTCCTGCTGACCTCTACTCTGTTTTGCTAACACCACAAAATAAATCTTGCTAACTTGGAAGAGGAAAATTAGTTTTATTCATAATACTGAGATGACTCTGATAGGACCTAGACACTGGTGTAAAACAAGGCAGGATTTAGCTCTTTGCCATTATAATTCAGAATAAAAAAATTACAAATATCCTCTGCCATGCTACAACAGCTGTTTGCTGACTTTTTGCCCTCTATGCTTATTGTTTGAAAAATTAGAGGAAAACTTCAGAATATATTATTGCTGGAAAGAACCCCAGGGCCTTGTACAGTGGTGAGCTCCCATAGGCAGGCTTCTGCAGCCTCTCTAAAGTTTAAGCAGATAATATCAGGCATTGCACATTGTTAACTTCCTGGATACAGCTCTTGCTTCAAGCATTCATACTGATGTTATTTTTCCTTTTATTGACTTTTCTTGTGTTATATTTATTCTTTTCTGAGAATAAAAATGCAAGAATGATTGATATTTCCTTTACTCCTCTCCCATTATTTGGATTCTGATGTTCCCAAGTTAACTTTGTTCTTATACCTGTTACTGCTTTCTCTGGCTCAGTGTTGGTACCAGAGAATAATATGATTGAATTAAGTTTACGATGCTCCTTTTACATTTGTTGTTCTCTCATGCCTTGGTTCACTACATTCCCTCCCCCCTTAAATGTGAGAAAGTGCTCCTAAAAGGTTCTTATTTCACTTAAACTTACTTACATACTGTTGAACTTTTCATTTTCTTGCAAGTCAGAAGAGAAAAAAGGGTGAGTATAAAATAATTAATATGTAGGCACAAAATTTCACAAAGCTTCATTCTTCAGGCTCTCTGTTCATTCTAGTTGAGGGATTCAGAAATTTTTGTCAAGACATGGACAGATGGATATTTGGAATAGAACTGACTTGCTTCTTTCCTTCAAACTAATCTAGCTCATTAGACTTATCTCAGTATAAATATTAGGTTTTTGTTAACCTACCTTATCTTGACTGAAATGGGTAGAGTTTCACAAGTAGCTCCACTGGCAGATTTGACGTTGCCATCTCGAAAAGAGTGGCAGAGATAGGTATTGAGAATAAGCTAAAGGCCAAGAACTTCTTCAAGGCAGCTTAGCTGCAGCTATAAAAAGATTTCCGTCCACAGCTAAATATCAAAATACATCATGAAACACCCACTGCATTGAAAGGGATAAATATAGACTGAGACATTTAAGATATCACATTTTCCTCTAAACTGGAAATTTTTTATTCTGTGTGTTTAAGTTTGAATGGAAAGTGACTAGGCAAAAACAGATTGACCCATGTGGTTATAACATGATAACAATTTGGCTGGGAGCCCATCAGGCTGCTTGATTTCTCTCACCATTTTGTAAAGTAAGATAACAAAATTCCCAACCCTTTGAAGGTATTTGCCTTTAGTTTAATTATAATAATAACTTATTTATTTTCTTATGAGGGGCAAGTACCCAAACTCTGATCTAGTTTTCAAATACTTAGTTATAATGGCAAATAAAGGGGTGGTTTTATTCTGGCAGAACTTTAAGTGATACAGAATATTAAGTAAATATGGTTCCAACACTGCTATGTAGAATAATAGCTTTATCCTTAAAAGAAATGAAATAATTTGTTAAAAGAAATAATATTCCAAGTGCACGTGACAGATGTTGATTCAACATCACAAAAATGAACCACGAGTTAATATTTCAATATATATTTTACAAAAGGTTGGATGACTTTTCTTTCAGGAAAGCCACATGACAGCCAGAGATATATGTCAAAAGGCAAAACTTTAGCATTACTACAGAACTGAGTAAATGAATAGTGTAATACATGGGCTGTAATCAAGGAGATGGACTGAAATCAAGTTCTGAAAAGTTGTGTATGAACATCTAAATTACTTACTAAGATTCTGACTGTGTATGTACCTATAGCCAAATATCAAAGCATATAGAAGTTGTCTGAAAATGACTAGCATAACCTGAGCTGCTGATTGCAATCAAATTCTGTATAACCTTTTAAAAACAAATGCTTATCAAAATTCAGTTCATGTTTTGGCACTATCTAATGTTTCTGTCTTCTTAGATGAATATAACTGGAAGGCATTCACTCTACACCAAGAAAAGGATCCAGACAGAGGTGCAACTGATTGCACTGGTAATATACTCAGCATCTAGAGAATAACTTGGGAAAAATGCTTATAGTATTTTTTGTGTCAAGATCCCAGTTCGTATGCTGCCTACTTTCCTGCTCTTTGGCTTTTTCTAAACCTTACAGGTGATGTTCTCACTTCCCTCAGAATCCACATCTTCTATAGACTTGCTCTTTCACTCACCTTTGCAGTTGGCTCCTGATCCTTTGTTATTCTGCTTGAGCCAGAGTCTGGCAGCTTTTGACACTCACTATTACATACTAATTAAAACTGACTCTATTGATCCAACTCAATCCTTCAAGTTCCTTCTAATCAAAGACCTGGAAGTCCAAGACAGTTTTTATTTCAGCATGTCATCCTAGAATCGTGCCTACAAAGACAGGCTGCCTGTGGATGACAATCGAGAGCTGCATCTGTGGAACAGTTATTGTCCACACAGGGCAATTTGTTGCCTACAAAGAAAACCTGAAGGATTTTGTGGTTAGATGGTAGCTTTTTATGGTCACAGAAACATATTTTTTAATTAATTGAACCATTTCCCTGACAAATTAGAAAAGACATGGGAGTGGACTAGGAAGGCCAGCTGGTCTGTGTGTTCATATGGAAGAAAACAGATAACAGGAAACTGTTACCAACACAATAATGTAGGCTCCGAATATGTTTAGAGACCACCTATATCAATGTTAGCATCACAGCCATAAACTGTGAATGTAAGATGCGGCTAGCACTAGCTACATGTTGGTTTCCCAGCATCTTCTCCACTAAGTTATGGCTTTTAAGATTCACACCTTTGAGAGATGAGAGCCTTGTGTTTACCCTTCAGGCAGAACAAGTGTCTGTGTGTGTCCGTGCATCTCCTATGCAGGTAGCAGGTGGGTTTGGTTCCTAGCAGTTTTTAATTTGATGCTTGCCTAGTAAAGTTAGCTGCCCTTCTTCAGACACAGATAACCATGTAAATTTTTGCAGATGTCCAGCAGATATCTCAAATTATCATGTTTTTTAATCAGCTACCACCCTGATTCTGTAGCATGCTATCACAAAAACAGTCACAGAGGTAACTAATCTCAAACTTCTCCCCTCCTACAACACATCCCCTAAGACATATCATCCAGTGTCTCTAGGTAGATGAAACCACCTGTCTGCTGCTGATCCGGAGCTGATGAAATAACCTGGAGCTGCTCTCTTTCCCTACAGGTCCCACCAATTGCTGCCATTCTCTCAGTGCCTCCTGCCTTTCCAGTCCTGCCTGTCTGATGGCCAAGTGAGCTGAATAAAGTGGTCAGGCTTAAAAACAAAATAATCATACTATAAAAAGGTGGGGTTTGGGTTTTTTTCACCCGTGTCAATGAAACAAGACTTGCAGACAAACAAACCAATAGAAATAAGAGAGCTACCTTCTTCTAGAGACAGGTCAATGAGTGGGTCTGCTGTAGGTGATGCTGTAGGCACACATTGACCAAGCACGTGAAGAAAAAGCTCAGGTCATTGTGACCAGAGCAGCAGCGTTGAAGTCCCTTCCTGTACACAGGTGACTGACTCCAAGAGGGCTGAGATAACAGCAAAAATGCAGTAATATGAGAGACAACTTCTTCCCCAGTGCCAGTTTGTACACAGGTCCCACATGGCTGCTATGGTGTGCAGGAAAGCCAGCATGTTAGCATCCAAGCTGTCTACCATGTACCTATGCATGATGCAGCCATCTCTCAGGCTGACCCAACCAGTACCTTCTTTTTACTCTGTCTCTGGAGAGCTCTTGATCACTGCCCACTACGTGAGGTAAAATCTGTCATTCTGCACTCAGCCCTGATGCCAGCTAGAGCTATTGTCTGGATGATTGAATTCAATCACTAATGGGCCATTTCGTTTAAGGAGCTCATTCTGCAATTCAGAAAGATATTTTGCCTTCAGAGGGGCAATTTTGCCAGGGAATATATCTATAGCTCATTTTCTGTTGGTATGCAGTAGGAAAAAATAATTTCTAGCACTAAGACTAAGCAAGTTTACATAGCCCACTTCTTAAATATTAGATAATGTTTGGCCACATTTCCACAAACTTAAAATCATTGCAACTTCTATCAACATTTTCTTATTAATGCTATTAGAACAGTGAAAGCCCATGACTTTTCTGTTATATGCTGCTTTGTAGATTGTTGTAAGAATTATACAGTTTGTCAGCCCATCTTCTCTCTCCTTTATTTTCACTTGTATGTTGGTTTATTTACATGTTTTTATCTCATTTCCAGAACATCCCTAGCCGTAACTTCACTACAGAACCTGGTGCTCTAGAAATGAGTCCTGGCCCTAGGACACTTCTACATACTTGAACAGTTTGCAGTGCTGGGCTGAGTTAACCTTGCTGGATTCAAACAAATTTGGAATCATCCCAAACTATACCCTATCTTTTCTGACTTTTAGGGACAGCAGCAGATAGCACAAGGCAATAACATTTCAACTAGCACAGACAATGTTTGTTTAACCATAGTCTAACACATTCCCCTGCTTTTTGTGCTTTTGAAAATCTCTAGCTTAAATTTTACTCAAGACTGCTATACAAAAGCTTTCTATAAAACAATCCTTCAGTAAGGCCAGGTGCAAATATGTAATATGAGAAGGAACGGGGGAAAAAAGTAGGAAAAATGATTCAGTAACAAGGAAGGGAAATGGGCAGAGAAAAACAGTTCAGTATCTCTGTGGTTAAGTCACTGGAGGGAATGCTGTATCCTTCCCCAAATGGCTTCTGTACTTTTGCATGAAAGAAACTACATTAGAAGTTATGTATCTACAGGCAATGAAAAGCAGTGTGACTTCTTCCACCTGCCAAGTAAGCTTCTTGCCCACCAGGTGAAAAAATCTTGCTCACCTTTACAAAGTTCCTTCTCCAGTTGGGGAGAGCACTTCCTTCCCAGGGGAAACACCTTCCAGGCAGCTGGAGCACTTTCCTAGGGGTGGAAGAAAAAAAAAAAACTGAACTTCAGTTTTTAAGTTTTTAACTTTTTGTGTGCTGTGGCCAAGAGGCTATTCAATGAGGAATGCAGCATGGAGCCTTTCTCTGCTGCTGGTACAACACAAAGCCACTGATCACTACCAGCCAGACCTGAGAGTCCCAAGAAGGTAAAGGCAAAGGAAAATCTCCACTCTCCATCATCTTTGGTAAGTCATGGGCAACAGGAGAGGTGCCTGAGGACTGGAGGATAGCAAATGTCACTCCAGTCTACAAGAAGGGCAAGAAGGAGGACCCGGGTAACTCTAGACCGGTCAGCCTCACCTCCAACCCTGGAAAGGTGATGGAACAACTTGTTCTTGGCACTATCTCTAGGCACATCAAGGATGAGGGGGTCATTAAGAGTAGTCAACATGGCTTTACCAAGGGTAAGTCATGTTTGACCAACCTTATAGCCTTCTATGAGGAAATAACTAGGTGGATGGATGATGGTAGAGCGGTAGATGTGGTTTATCTCGATTTCAGTAAAGCATTTGACACTGTCTCCCACAGCATCCTCGTGGATAAGCTGATAAAGTATGGGTTTGGTGATCAGGTAGTGAGGTGGATCAAGAACTGGTTAAAGGGAAGAAGTCAGAGAGTTGTAGTTAATGGGACAGAATCCAGTTGGAGGTCAGTAACTAGTGGAGTCCCTCAGGGGTCGGTACTGGGACCGGTGTTGTTCAATATCTTCATCAACGACCTGGATGAGGGTACAGAATGTATCCTCAGCAAGTTTGCTGATGACACTAAACTGGGAGGAGTGGCTGACACACCAGAAGGTTGTGCTGCCATTCAAAGAGACCTTGATAGGCTGGAGAGTTGGGCGGGGAGAAACTTAATGAAATTCAACAAGGGCAAGTGCAGAGTTTTGCATCTGGGGAAGAACAACACCATGCACCAGTACAGGCTGGGGGCTGACCTGCTGGAGAGCAGTGTAGGAGAAAGGGACCTGGGGGTCCTGGTGGACAGGAGGATGACCATGAGCCAGCAATGTGCCCTTGTGGCCAAGAAGGCCAATGGCATCCTGGGGTGCATTAGAAGGGGGGTGGTTAGTAGGTCGAGAGAGGTTCTCCTCCCCCTCTATTCTGCCCTAGTGAGGCCACATCTGGAGTATTGTGTCCAGTTCTGGGCCCCACAGTTCAAGAAGGACATGGAACTGCTTGAGAGAGTCCAGCGCAGAGCCACTAAGATGATTAAGGGAGTGGAACATCTCCCTTATGAGGAAAGGCTGAGGAAGCTGGGTCTCTTTAGCTTGGAGAAAAGGAGACTGAGGGGTGACCTCATCCATGTTTACAAATATGTAAAGGGTGAGTGTCAGGATGATGGAGCCAAGCTTTTGTCAGTAATGACTAATGATAGGACAAGGGGCAATGGTTTTAAACTGGAGCATAGGAGGTTCCATGTAAATATCAGGAAAAACTTTTTCACTGTGAGAGTGACAGAGCACTGGAACAGGCTGCCCAGAGAGGTTGTGGAGTCTCCTTCACTGGAGACATTCAAAACCCGCCTGGATGCGTTCCTGTGTGATGTACTCTAGGTGACCCTGCTCTGGCAGGGGGGGTGGACTAGATGATCCTTCGAGGTCCCTTCCAACCCTAGAATTCTGTGATTCTGTGTGATTCTGTGATTCTGTGAAATCCATGATTATGGCTCTGGAGAGGGGAGGAGAGGAGACAGGATTTAAAGATTACACCCTACATCTAATTTCAGGCACTTGATTTCTTTTTTCTGGGACTTGCACCTACTAAATAGCCTGTGATTGATGTTTGTACCACTGGAAAACAACATACTAATGCAAAATATGAGAGCTGTCTCTTGGTGAACTATGATCCCTGTATTCTGAAATCTCTCCTGCACAAAAAGGATTATCAGAGGCTTTCCCACATGGTTACAGAAATAGCTTTTCTTTCCATGCATCCCCCTTCAGTAAAAATAAATAAATAAACACATTCCCTGGGTATCTGACATCTTGACTAATTGCAAACAAGTTTTCAAATGAGAAACAAAACAGCAAGATTTTCTATCAGGTCTCTCCACAGTATATCATTTTAATTTAAAATTTATTGGAAATAAATTAGTGTAATTATCCACTGAATCTAACATTCACAGACAGTGAGAGAGATTTTAGGCCAAATGACTAGAATTTAGTATTTTTAAAAATAACACTTCCTGTGCAAAGCTATAATACAAGTGAATTTACATTAACAATAAATAGCAGCCTTTGGTTTAAGCAGCCAATGTATATGGGTCCTTGAGTTCCCTAGGATCCTTCACTGCACATATTCCCTGACTTGCCATTTGGCCACAGCCTTGATCTCAAAAGCACTGACCTTATTTGTATCTAACCCAATATTCCTGATTGCAGGCCGTGGCTAAGGTTAAATCTTTCTTTGCAGTTGTCTCTGCTTGAGAAGTCTAGCCTCAGCCCTGCTACTTGGTTTGCAAACCAGCTGCAGTCCCCATAACATTTGCATGACACCTGGGAGTGATAAATGCATGCAAAAAACATTGCTGATGTGTCAACCAGCACATCAGGAGCTGATGAGGCACTGAAATGAAGTAATGATAGTAGATCACAGCCTTCAGTGAGTTGCTGAGTAACAACGTGTTCCATACCACCTAAATTAAAGTGAGAAGCTCTGGTCAGACAAAAGAGATCCTTTAGAGTAAAGGCAGCCAGAGGGTGAGAGGAGGCTAGCTCAGGCTGCAGAGATATACTTTGGACAGGGAGTCTTGCAGGCATGATCCAGTCCTGCTTCTGCCTAGTAAATCTTGCATTAGGTTCATTGACAAAAGAATTGGGATTGACTCTGGTCTCTGCATGCATTAAAAATTTTCAGTGACCCAAGATGATGGAGGACACTGATGACTCAGTAGATGACATTCTCCTTTCTGAGTCAGAGCTGAGCAGACACAGCAGCATGATGTTGGAGGACATTGCTGCTGGACAAGACACAATGACTTCAGAAACACTGACAATCCCACACTGCTACATTGCGAGACCATTTGCTCAGCTTCAGAGATGAGACTCCAACCAGAAATTTACATCCTGCAGACCAAGTCCCCTTTGCAGTTCTACTGCAAATGGCATTTCTCATAATGTTCTCTCTAAAAATTTATATAGCAATGTTAAATCATTGCTGTATTTCAGTCTGGAGATGACTGCAACTCTGCACAGAGTGAAGAAATTCCTGTATGTTGTTTGTAGAGCTTTTGGGACCCCTAGAAGCTATGCTGTTAAAATTTTATTCTATTAACAAACCCAAGAAACTAACAGAGGAATCAGATTTTGTAAAAAATTTTATGATATTAAGATCCTTAAACAGAAAACAATGGACTATTGCATTTCATCTCAGGGTAACTTTTGCCTTGAAAACCTTTGGAGTCTTTCATGGCCAAAGAGAGACATAAAAGCTATTATTAGGTAGTTGTCTTGGTGTTGTCAAAGGAGCAGATGGGATTAAGACCCTTTTCCTCTTCTCTTGCCACTCTTCTGGGTACCTGGATGCTCTCTCCTAGGAAGCTTAATCCTAGCACTATGCAGTGGGTGGAGGACAGGACAGTTCACAAGGCAGAGTATCACAAATGGAGAAAATACTGGGTTTTCTGATACATTTGGTTTGGGATTTTGGAGGTTGGGCTTAGTTAAGAAAGGCTAAACTAAATGAAAAGTTTCAGGTTTTCCCAAAGCAGGACAGATAATCCCACCGGCACTAGTGCCGTCCCTTTGAGTGCATTCAGCCTCAGTGCAGAGCACTTGGTACACGAGGAACGAAATGCTGCCAGCAGCAAGTCTGCAGCCTGGTCTGGCCAGCCTCCAGCACTAGTGAACATGCACCTCTGGAAGTCCTTATGCACTTTGACACCATGTTTCATTATTTACATCTTCAAACATGGTATTTGTTTGGCATAGACATAAACCAAATTGTTTTTCTCATGGGTTTGTGTGGAGTTTGGGGCTGAAAGAGCAACTTTTGCAATCTCAGTTGTGGCATCGACTCTGGTCGCCAAGCAGAATAAATTAGATTTCTTGATGTAGAGTCACAGACACCAGGGTGTGAAAATGGGGTGGCAGCAGAAGCAGGCCTCTGTCTGTCCCAGCAGACAATGGGAACTTGGAGAGCAACACAGCAAAGGGATGCACCAGCTACAAAGTTTACATTGAAGGTGTCTCCAAGCATTGTGGAAACTCTGAAATTACTGCAAATATGGAGCACATGAGCTCTTTCAAATTAAGAGACAATATCATCCTGGGAAGGATAACAAGTATGTGCTAATTTTAAATGAAAGAAAAATTAAAGTCTTTAATGCAGTCAGAGATGAAGATAGGACAAAGGAGGTTTTAGTTTACAAACTAACCAAGGGAAATGGGTGAACACAGTATAAGTGACACCTTTGCTGAATCAGAAATGGCATATCTAGTTTTCCCAGCTGCTCAAGACAGAAAGAAATCAGGTGGGAAAACCACAGAGGACAACAGAAGAGACTGCTATTTGTTCAGGAAGTTGGAAGGCATCATGGAAATCAAGCTTCCACTTAGCTGAGAGGAGGATGGAATAGGAGCAATGTGTAAACCTTGAAGAAATTCATGAGTCTGAAAACAGGCCAAATCCCACTATGAATTCTTCCCAGATAACAGCATAATTCCAAAGAAGAAAATGGGATTTTATTCAGTCTGGTAAGAGTTTGGTCTTTGGTCTTTTTCTAAGGAAACAGAAACCCAAACTACTATACCTTTCAGTAACAGTTAAATTGTTAATGTTTCTTACATAAATATTTGCTTGGAAGATTTAAGCTTTCTCATCTGAGATGCCATGCCATCCTGAGGATGTGGAATGCATACTAAAGACAGCAAAACTAATTGTAGTCCAGTACAGTATGCTGTTAATGGAGAATGAGAAGTCTGGGACTTTGTTCTGAGCTCTGTTGGAGACTGTTTGAGATCCACATTTCAATTTGGGTGTGCCTGGGTGTCTCCATATAAACAAACTCATTAAAATTGCTCTGTACCCCAGCTAATTTCTAAAGAGTTTGCTGTACTTAAGATGAAAGTGCTACATACAGAAATTATAAATTATTGTCCATAGAAAATAGTTGCAAAACATTTTTTCCTTCCAAATTAAAAAAAAAAATAAATCAGCTGTAGTGTTAAATACAGCCAGCAGATCATGTACAATGTTTTTCAATGCTTTATCATAGCATTATGTTCCTGTAAATTCATGAATTATAGTTCATAATAGAAAGTGGGTTATTTGTTAACTGATATTGGCCTGATAACTAAAGCTGTGGGACTTTTCCAGTTGCAAACAAAAAAGATGACAACATTATTATACAAAACCCCAGACATTTTGTTCTGATCATTATTTCTTCTGCCCATAACAGGTAAAAATAATAGGATCTCTTGATTGTAGAAAAATGACTGTATGACTTTGAAAATAATTATGTATGTAATTATGCATGGTGTCTTAGACACTGTTTGCTTTTAAACAGCAGACTGTCGATGCTTAGATGTCAGACCAATGATGGAAAACTCTGTTGTGAAAGAACTGACCTGCCATGAGGCAAGAATTAACTAACACGCTAAAAAGTTATGAAAACCAGCAGTCATTGCCACAAAATCATTATGTAGAACTTTCCAGAATTTTTAATGAATCCACCAACCTTAGAGAAATGCATCCAGAGACAATATCTCCCATGAGGAATGTGGAGCATCTCAGGCTTCTTTGCAAATCAGATGTATGCTCATTGTAGAGGCACCAATGCGTCTTCTGTGAAAATATCTGCTGTTTAAAAACATACCACAATATCACACATACATTTTGGGCAGGAAATTTAAAATACATCATATGAGACTGCTAAGGCTAACTAGTTAAACCTAATATAAATGCATGACTCAATCAGGCTTTGGTCTGGCTTCCAGAGAAACCCTGTTTCTTTTGAAAAAAAAAAAAAGTGTTTGATTAACAAACCAAAATGCAGTCACCCAATTTTAGTTCATCCATTCAGCTCCTTCAGGATCCATACAGCCAAGAGCCTTTAAGAACTACATCACCTTGTGGGATCCCTATCAGTACAGTAGTACAGAGGTAGAAAAAGCACGTCTGACTGCTTCCAGCTGCCACCTCCCCAGACTTTCTTGAACCCACCAGCACCCCCTGAACCCCCCTGAAGCTAGCTGAATAATTCACCATTTAGCAGCTTGAGGCATAGGGAGTTGCTGGGGCAGCAGAGCAGCCCGGGGCTCTCCTTCCTTTCCTCCCTCTGTTGCCCAGACCAGACCCCTGGGTTGCCAGATAGATTGTACTCATGTTCCTGAGGAGGGGTCAGGGTACGAGCTATTGCTACAGGCAGAAGGAGACGGAACAGAAACCACAGCAGTTATTACCCTGAACTGATTGTTGGCAGCAGGGACAGCAAGTCTGATTCTGCAATGTCTTCCCCCAGCATCCCAGCTCAGTCTCATCCCCCTCTCTCTCCTCTCCCATGGCAGCAGACACCCAAGCCCAACCCATCATCCTAAAAGCAGGAAAAATACATTTTGGATAAGCTGTTGAAGAGTCCAACACATTTGTTAATTCTTAGGAGGAACAGGCACACACATTTGCATATCTCTGTACAAATGGCTTTGGCAAATGTCTCTGTAACATCTATACTCACATTTATTTTTATGTTAGGACACAACTGTGTATTCAGTTGTGTGTTTGCCTGACATGATTCACTCTGTGAGGAGTGGTTGTACTCTCCCACTAGCACTATTTTCACTCTCCAGATCGAGAGCAATGAAGCAGGCAAAGGAGTAAAACCAAGCACTGGAGCTCCCATGTTCAAATCTAACAGATGTATGTGGAAGGGTTTTGGACACTTCCTTTCATTTGTTAACCCAAGCTAACAATAAATAAACCTACTTTACTGTGGGACCTGAACCAACAGTGATAAATCTAATCCACTTATGTTGTGGAATAAAAATAATTGCTGTAATGTTCTTGCTTCTATTGTTTAAAGAAAAAAATTCATGACTTTTAATAGTTGGTGTAGCAGAGGCTTAAGGTCTGTTAATAATTTATATTTCATAGCAAGAGAAAATTGATAACAGATTTTATATGGGTCATGAGGGTGTGACCCAACTCTGGCAGTCAGGGTACTGAATGTGAAAATCACGTACGATCACTTTCACTGGGAGAGGATGGCTCGTGGTGGGCAGCCAGGTTGACTGCTCAAGGGGTAGAGAAACAGCCAGTGGTGGCAAAGAGACAATGTCCCTTGAACAACAGTCAAAACTAAACAGTCTGTATGAGCAAATATTTCTTTATGGAAGTGTTAAAGTAATTCTGTCCTGACACAACAGTGAACTCTGAGAACAGCTGGAATTTGATAGCTTAAAGGATAAAGAAAGATTTTCTTAGTAAACAAAGGACACTGCAGAGTTGACCAGGGATTTTTTTTCTAGAAACTCAAGATATTCATAGCTTAGTCCCAGAGAAAAGTGAAAGAGAAGATTCATTATATGAGGTATGCAACATTAATTGGGGGGAGGGCTGTTTTGAGTTACTATCACTGTGTATTTTACATTCTTAGTAGATGTCCTGCTTGCATTTGTGACCATACCAAAAGAAGTAAATAGCTTTGGGCACTCAAATTCAGTCCTGGCAAGAAATGTAGTAGGAGTGCTAAACCTTGATTCCCAGTTCACAGTTGTACCTAAGCAGTGTTCAAGAATGTACAAGGACACTTGGACGATATTCTCAGGCACATAGTGTGACTCCTGGGATTCCCTGCGAAGATACAAGAGTTGGGCTTGTTGATCCTGGAGGGTCCCTTCCAACTCAACATATTCTGTGTTCTATGACACCTAAACTAGCTTCATATCATAAGACTTTCCACACAAAAACATCTACCAATGGCAGCACAGAGCTTCTTCTCCACAATATTGAAAAGTCAGGAAGGTCCCTCAGAATCTCTGCATTGCAGCAGAGTTTGCTACAGCCATGACCTCCTTGAGATGCAGGATGAACAGAGAAGGAAGACTGAAAAGGATGAATCTTATGAATGCAGGGAAGAGTCTTACAGAGAAGAAGCTGGGTTGGATGGATCAAGTGATATCTGGAATATAAGCGCAGATTTTAGCATCCTTATCCTTACTCGTATGCACTCAAATAAAGTTAATAGCATTCTTATTGGTTGGCATGTTAATCACACATGTAAATTTAAGACAAAGCATTGCACCTTTGTGTTTCAACTCTGTCTCTATGCATATTCGTGATGCATGATTCATGAGAGAGCACCCAAATTCCTAATGGTGTCAGCACAAAGACCCTAGTGGCGCAATTCAGAAATTCAGCCTTATATCCCAGTAAACCCCTTTATGTCCTGTCCCACTACTACAGATTGTGTTTTGAAATATGTTTCTTACATAAGGAAGATAGGTGTTTAGCATTGGTTAGGTTTAGGTCACCAAGGTCTGAGACATGGATAGGCAGTTTTGTCTCTACCAAGTGAATTACATTGCATATACTGGATTAAACATATTTGCTACATTGTTGGAAGCCTCTAACAAAAAGCAACCCATGACCTGCCCCAGCTCAACCATTTAGAAGTATGACATTTTGCTACCTGCAGGGTAACTTCTATCAGCAGACCACAATGCTGCAGTTATTGTGCCTCAGTTTCCCTGGAAGGATTTGCCAGCTTGTCTAATAACTTATGAGGGAGACCTCATGTAAGGTGACCAAGAAGTTCAAATGTCTCCCAACATGATGAAGAGATACAGCCAAACACAAGGTAAGAGTTCCTCTGGATCAGGTGGGCTAGGCTGTCAGATTCTGGAGTGATTTATATCACTGCTAAACTGATTCATTACTTTGATCCCATCTTTGCCCTTCCAGTCCCTGTGCAGCTTTGACCAGTTCTTGACAGCAGCCCCAAGCGTGAATACTTCACCAGCATCCCTGTCACTCCTGGTCTCAAAGTGCCTGCTAGCCAGCCTGCTTCCACAGTCCTGACACCCACATGCTCAGCAAGCAAAGCCAACAACAGCACTTGCTACACTTCATTAACCCTAAAGGCAAATACAAAATTTGTTGACAAGACCAGGCTTTTGTGTGAAATGGAAAAATGAATCTCTGCAGCCACTTGAGGTTACTAGATATAGCAGATGAAAACCGGAGATAAGCATCCAGAGAATGTTGCAGTGAAATAGCAAAAAGTGGTGTGTTAGTGGAGAAAAGTGCACTGCTTGGGGATTTGGGTTGGGGTCTTAATAATAACAGTATATTTGTGCTCTAGATATTTGCAGCTTACATCCAGTCAGCCCTAGACAAATGTGATGTTGCAGACCTGAAAGCTTCATCTCTAGGTGTGATTACAGCTTGAGCCATGTCACACAGTTCCCGATGGTCTTGAACTAAAAAATTAACCCTGTTACTGCAAGCTGCAAAAAAAAGCCAAATCAAACAAACAAAAAAATCAGGTCTGTTTGAAATAAACATTGTCAAATTGTTCAAGAGACTGGAGTGGAAAGGGGGAAGAATCACTGTAGGTCAACCAACACATTCTGTTCTGTGTGAGGTTTTACAAAACCTTTCCTAAAAATCTGTTTCTAAGAACAATTTTCAAATCTGTCATTTATCAATACTAAGATGTTTTCTTTTTAAGAGACTGAAATGAACTATTTTTTTCTGAAGAGAAATTTTCCTTTTTTTGTTGTTTTTTTTATCCAAAATGGTTTGCCAAATCCAACAGAATTAATAAATATTTTTGGTCAGCTTGAAATCATTTTCTGGTCAATAAGCTTTTTGATAGAAGGTGGGATGCTTGGTTCTACTTAAGATCCTAGCTCTTGACAGGCCTTCTGCATTTGTATCCAAACTGAAGGCTTGCAGAGCCCTGAAAAAACATCTACCAGGAAACCATGCCAGGATGCTTTTAGCAACATTCTGAAAAGACGTGGGTTTCATTACATATCAAAGTAGATCAGAAAATCAGAAAACACTGAACTGAGAACTCTGTTCTAGACACAACATAAATAAGGTCTGATCTTTATTTCAACAGCTTCATTTCTTACCCAGCTATCCTCTGGCTACATTTTACTAGATTTTTAATTCAGAAGAAGGTCGAATGCCTTCCAAAGTGCAAAGCTCAACCCAGCCATAACTCCAGCCATCATTGCTCAGCCTCCTTGCTGATACCTTGTTGGCTGGCATAACTCTTATTCCAACCTTCTCACCCACTACCAGTGCAAATAAGACTGCATTCATTAAAAAAAATAAAAGAAAAGATAAAAGCCTCACATGGCACATAAACGTTTTGTCACATCACTCAAACTCAATGTGGATAAGAACAGTTTATAAAGTGCCCTAAGTAGGCCATTATTTGGCAGTCCAGAAACTTATTTGTTATTTGTATTTTCTGTAATTTCAATACAAATCAACTTCTGCAAGAGTGACAGCTACTACTGGGTCTCTGTGCACAGGCTTGGTGAGAGTGACAGTTTTTCTATGAGTTTTCTTAATAATAAATGCAACACAGTGGGTGGTCAGTAGCTTTGGATCCTGTGACCTATAATATCTTCTGTCAAGGCACATGTTATGAGATTGGTTAGCACTTACTTCCTTTGGCTGTCCAGACATATGTATAAAGTAAGTACAAATCAGCTAAGTCTGACTGCATATATAAAAAAAACCAAAAACAAAAACAGAAAAAGAAAAGCACTTATGTTAGTCAGATTTCTACCACAATCTGAAGTATGCTACTGCTTTGAATAACTTGAATAACTCTCTATTTCTTTGGCTGGGAAAAAAAAAAGAAGACAGTCTTTCCTTTTTTATCTTTTGACATTTAATATTACTTATAATATTACTAGCAACATGGGATTATCACACTTAAATTCTCAACCATGCTCCAGTTATGCTTCTGAAGAGTATCAAAAGGCAGCTCAGAACATCTGAAGATTTACACAGACAGGAGGGAACTAAAGAGCTCTATTCTTCCTTCAGTGCTCATGTTAGCTATGCACAGAAATCCCTCATGTATCACCAAGAGCCTCCTGAAAGCACTGAAGGAGTGCAAGACACTTAGATATCATACTTTAGAAAATACATAATAGAACTCAGGGAGCCCCAGAATGTTTCTGTGCTAAGAACGTTTTATCCAGTTCCTTGTGTTTTCCTGATATTTGTGTTGTTTAGGTTAGTATAAATATTTTTTCATGTTATCAGCTAAAGCAATGTAATATTTCATGATCAATAAAAACAGCTGGTGAAAACTCTGTAGGTTTAACATGCACCCATTTCTTGCACAGCCTTATAAATGTCTTATAAGTGTCAAATCTAAGGTAGTCTCTGGGGGAGAGGGACGACTGGTGTAGTAGCCACATGTTGGAAGACCCTGGGGTGAATATTAACTTGCAGCATATTGAGATATATAATGCAGAGTGTCCGCAACTGAGCAGGTTATTTTAATGGTGTTTATGTATACTTAACATCTGCTGACAATTGAAAGCTTGAGCTTCACTCATGTTATGTTCTGATCTGGCCTTTGGAGGCAGCTTTCTTCTCCTTTGGCTAGATAGAGCGAGTGGGGGCTCCAGGATCTAGCTTGGGTATCTAAATAATGTTGCTGAAGGTAGATAGTGTGGAGTGCTCATACAGAAACTATAATCACACTCTCTTTTATGGGCATTTCCTAGGCCACTCATATTTTCTCTCCTGTTATCCTAGGACTGGAGCATCCCTGTGACTTTGTGCAACCCTACGTGGGTCAGATTGATACTTCCACCATTGTTTTACAGCAATGGAACTGAGGTACTGAAAAGAAAATATTTGCCTAAAATAAGCCAGGGGTTCTGCTGCAAAACAAGGAATCCTACTACTGTCTTTCAAGACCTACCCTAACAATACAGGTACACAAATATTCAAACACAAATGATCATTACTAGAGCTGTCCTAAGCCATTTTGTCCTGGGTATATGCTCATAAGACATTAGTTGAACAGGTGAACAGTTAAGATATCTCAGCCTAGTTCATTTCATACACACTCTCACACTCCTTTTTTGCAAGAGAAGAAAGATTTATTTAGACCAAAGCTGATAAGGAATTATTCAGCAAGTATGTCTGATGTGGTACCTGGTGTGGGAGCGCACAAGTAAATACGACTAAAGATAATAATTGCATCTCTGATTCTTCCAATATGCTAGAAGACTTCTGAAAAACAGGAGTTTTCAAACAAAAAGTCACATGATACTTTCTGTTAACATTTCTCATAGTCATCACTGGGCCGTCACCTGCATGTCTGTTTATGCCTCTTCTTCTGATGTTTATGCTTCTTCTTCTGACCCGCCTGGATGCGTTCCTGTGTGATGTACTCTAGGTGACCCTGCTCTGGCAGGGGGGTTGGACTAGATGATCCTTCAAGGTCCCTTCCAACCCTAGAATTCTGTGATTTTGTGATTTGTCAATAAAAATAGATACAGGAGGATATACCTAAGAGCTAGTCCTGTCTTCAACCTACGTATCAGTCCTGATTTCTTTGAGGGTGTTAGCTACTAGCTGCCCATGAAATATTCATTTCACAAAGTTCAGAGTACTAAGTGTTGTATTTTCAGAAGGAATTAGTAAATTTCTGATCACTACACATAACCAATTCTGGTTTATTCAGTTCAAGGTCTTAGACACTGTCAGTTTACCCAAGACTCTCCTACCATCAAAACCAGAACCTGGAACTTCAAAACAAACTTAGGTGATTTCAGTGAGCAATTAGACACATAAATCTGAGGCTGTGGCCAAAATGCATCTTCTAGAGGTAGAACTTGAGAGCACTTGACTGCATATCTGCATGGCACAATGTGGCACCACCAATATTCAACCAACCATAAACAGCATGAATACAGTCAATGGCAAGGCTGATTAACTTGGAGTCAGCATCATGCTAACTGCACTTACATGGCTTTCAACCATCTTCCAGGACTGGCAGAAAATGCCAATGTTTACCTGCAAATTTTTGTGTAGGTATATCATGTGATTTTCCCGTGACCATTTAGGCAGCAGGAATGCTAAGCTGAACATGTCCATTTACAAATTTCTGTTTTCACTCTTCAAGTGACTATTTCTCTTCTAATTCTTATCTCCCTTAAACAGGAACCAAAACGAGAAAGATCCTTTTTCATTCAGTGATGGGTCCTGTTTTTGTGAGAATCAACATTTACAGGATAAGGCTACATTAGATGAGGGGTTATTCTACTGAATAAGACTTTCTGCCAGCAATTTTTCTTTCCCTGAATTTAGAATACATGAAATTTTGAATATGTCTGAATTGTTCAGCACTGCTAACATCTGCAGGTATGTTATATATCTATATATATAAATATATACACATATATATATACACATCATACAGGTGATTTTTCACACAAAATTTTGAAATATAGCCATAATGAAACACCTGAAATAAAATTTACTTCTAATATAGGCTGGTGTCTAAAACTGAAGGAGAAAGCCTAGACAGAGTGTAATGATGTTAAAACAAAGTTTGCAGATGTCCATGAGATGTCCATGAGACACCGACCTCCTATTTGTTCTTCCATTAAGAAAATAAAAAAGAATACTGAGATGCTTTTCTTTTGTTCTGTACACACTTTTCTTAAAAAAGATAGGTAGCTATCACACAGAATGGAGAACACTTCATTACTTCATCCAGAGTACTGATCCTGTGTCACATTGCTACTGTCTCCAGTTATATTCTCATTTCACTTGTGCTTACTTGATGCTCAAAGAGCACTTTGACTCTGATAGAAGCTTTAATATGATCAGAGTTTAATTGTCTACATGGATATATATGAGCATAACGAAAATATATAACCAAGATAGGTTATTCTTTGATACACCTGAGCTTCCAGTTCTATATTACTCAGACATATGTTTATTTAACATAGGTCTAACCATAATTCCATATTTAGAGCAATCCTACAAAAGCAATGGAAAAAAATCAAAATAAATAGACAGACAGGCAGGCAAAGAAGACATATGACCAGATAAGTTGAATTAATAATTAGAAAAAACCATTAGTAAATTAAAAGTAAATATAATTAACATCCCCCCCCCCCCATGTATGTCTCTGAATTATTAAATTATTCTGTATTTCTCATTATACAAGCAAAAACTTCTATGGCGGTGTAACATTATCCTTATCACCCAACTATACTGCTTTTCTGACCCAAAAAATCTATTACATAACATCGTATTGACAAACATTCCTGGTCAGTACATTGTTTCACCTTCAAGAAGATGACATTATAAAGTCTATTCTCCTGCTCCTTTTCAGTTCAGGCATATTCTGACAAACAGAGTATAAACCTGTGCAGTCAACAAGAATTCTAGTGTTTCTCACTAAGCAGTTAAATTTTTGGCAAATGTTGATCATGTAATCACAAGTGAGAGAGTCATGGAAAAGGTATTTCTTCAAGTGAACTATCATGGAATCATAGAATCATAAAATGGTTTGGGTTGGAAGAGACCTTAAAAATCATCTAGTTCCAACTCCCCTGCCATGGGCAGGAACACCTCCCACCAGACCAGATTGCTCAAAGCCCCATCCAACCTGGCCTTCAACACTGCCAGGAAGGGGGCAGCCACAACTTCTCTGGGCAATCTGTGCCAGTGTCTCACCACCTTCACAAGAAAGAATTTCTTCCTAATATCCAATCTAAATCTACCCCTTCGCAGTTTGAAACCATTGCCCCTCGCCCTATCACTCCATGCCCTTATAAAAAGTCCCTCTTCATCTTTCCTGTAGAAGACCTTCAGGTACTGGAAGGGTGCTAGAAGGTCTCCCCGCAGCCTTCTCTTCTCCAGGCTGAACAACCCCAACTCTCTCAGCCTGTCTTCACAGGAGAGGTGCTTCAGCCCTCTTATCATCTTCATGGCCCTCCTCTATATCCAGGGTTTGTGATTATTCAATACAGATTCTGTGTTCTCACCTATCACACCTGCCAATTAAATGAACTTAAAAGTTACTGAGACAGCTGAAGGAGGGAGGGGGGAAAGCAGTGTAGAAAAGATAATGCAAAGGGGAAGGTTTTTTGTGAGATTTCAGAAAACAATATGACATTTAAATTATTTTCTTATGTAAATATATTCCAAATTGTATGGTAAGTGAGGAGGTAATTGCTTCCCAAAGAAAATGGCATTTTATATTGAATATTTTATATATGTACCCACAAATATAATACATTTACATCTGGTTAAATACAAAATACTGGAACATTTTAGGCGTCTGAACAACAAACTTCCCTGAGCTCATGTGTAAATCTAAACACCTCTTACAGATTCCTGTTATAAACATTTCAGCCACCCTAAACTTTTTGATGGGTAATACTATGTTTATAAATATGCAAAGAGGGCAGATGAAATTATGCCTTCATTAAAACCTAGTTATGTTTAATGGCATTGACCACCTCCCCAGGAAGCCTGTTCCAGTATTTTACCACCCTCTCAGTAAAGAAATGCTTTCTGATTTTCAGTCTAAGTCTTCCCTGATGTAGTTTTGAAATATTTCCTGTCACTGGGTACTCAGGAAGCAATGAGGTCACCCTTCAGCCTCTTTTTCTCCACACTAGACAAACCCAGAGTCCTTAGCCACTCCTCATAGGACATTCCCTCCAGTCTTTTCACCAGTTTTGTTATCCTCCTCTGAACACATACAAGGACCTTCACATCCTCACATTGTGAGACCCAGAACTTTACACAGTACTCAAGGTGAGGCTGCACCAGTACTGAATACAACGGGATGATCTCCTCTTTTGACAAGCTGGTGGTGCTGTGTTTGACGTCCCCCAGCATGCTGTTTGCCCTCTGAACTGCCAGGGCACATGGCTGACTCATATTGAGCATGCTGTTGACCAGCACCCCCAGATCCCTTTCTGCAGGACTGTCCTCCAGCCACTCCTCTCACAATTTATACTTGTATCTGCCATTACTGCATCCCAGATGCAGAATCCAGCATTTGTTCTTGTTAAATTTCATGCCATTGATGATTGCCCAATGCTCTAATCTCCCTAGATCCCTCTGCAAGGCCTCTAGTCCCTTAAGAGAGTCAACAGCACCTCCAAGTTTGGTATCATCAGCAAACTTGCTAATGGTGCATTCAACTCCTGCATCAAGATCATTGTTAAATATGTTGAGCAGAACTGGCCCTAGAACTGAGCCCTGAGGAACACTGCCAATGACCAGTTGTCAGACAGATGTGGCCTCATTCACTGCAACCCTTTGAGTTCTGCCTTTCAGCCAGTTCTTCACCCAGCACACCATGTACCTGCTCACAGCTGGACAACTTGTGCAGAAGGATGCTGTGAGGGACAGTATCAAAGGCCTTACTAAAATCCGTAAAAGCTACATCCACCACCTTCCCTCCATCCCACTAGGCAGGTGACCTTATTATAGAAGGATATCACATTAGACATTGAGTTCTCAGCTACATAGCCAAGAGTTGGTTTTCAAATTTGAATCAATTTAATTTAAGGGGTACAGAAAGTATGCAATCATAGTCTTATTTGAGTGCCACTGTAGTAGGACTAGAAGACAAGCTCTAAAGACAGCAGAAGGCAGGGGTAAATACATGTAGTTCAGTAGACTAGCAGCTCAGTTTTCTCTCTTTTTTTTGACTCCCTTTGCAATAATACTACATGACTATCACAATACAAACAGTGTTATTGGACACAGTCCAGTGGCACATCTGATTAATGCATCTCTTCCAGACATGTATCTGAACTTGATGTGAAGATAGAAATGACAATTCCTCCATTTTTCCTACTGGTTTGATCCAGTGGTTAATCAACTACTGTGATAATAGTGTGGTTCATTTCCCACTTTAACTTCTCTGGTTTGAATTTCCAGTCAGTTAAACTAAAGAGTCTTTAATATTTCTTCTCTATGATGGCACTTATCCCCAAGGATCAAGTCATTTCTCATTTATTGCTGCACTAATGGAGTGTGGATGGTGACAAAACGCACCTCAGACTGAAGACAGGTCATCATCTGTGAAGTTCAAAGGAAGTCTGTTGTTCAAACTAAACCAAAAATATCCTTAGGTGAGAGCAAGTGATCTGTGATAAACTTAGGAGACATATGTCTGTCCTGTTGACCAGAACTGAGTCTAATAAAAGAGTGTTATTGCAAACTTTCAGAGAGATTTTGACTCTGCCACTCTCTGCCAGAATAAGCCGACACTTACCTAAATTCAGGACTATTAGTGCATTTTAGTCAAGAATTGGCCCATCATGCTATCCACATACTCTGTGGAGTTCAAGGACAGATAAGCATCTTCTTCTGCTTTATCCTAGCTGGCAGTGGTACACGTCTCCATGGAGCAGTTCATGGGCATCCTTCACCCCCTTGTAAATAACCATTTCTGAGAGCACAAAGGATTCATTCTCCGTAATTAAGACATAATCCAATACCCGCTGAAATCAATGGAAGTTTTTCCACTCACTTCAGTGTGCTTCATCCAGACCCCTGAAACCGACAATCATCTGGTGACATTTGTGTTATATTAACCCAGTCTTTAGCAACTATATTGAAGTCTCCAACTCATTTCACATAAGCCACCAAACAGTAATAATTTTCAGACAGTGTCAACCTGACCCAGATTTGAACTGGCAATCTGGAGCTAGAAAGCACTACAAAGCCCCGTGAACCATCTGGTCACAATATCTCAAGCAACTTATATGGTACTTAGTATCTGAGTGGTTTATGGAGACTTGTAGGGTAAAAGACAGAATTTGTGTATGTGTGTGCATGTATGCATGTAAATAGAATTAAGAATTCCCTCTCAACAACAGGAATACTTATAACTGACACTGATTTTCTGTTCATTTATACAGACTAGTGTGCAATTGAAGAATTAATTTACAGGTTTAGCATTGGAGTGAAAATCAGAAGGTAAAAACATAAGGATCTAGGGTAACAACTACAGTCAGGCATGTGGACATTTTTGCAAGAATCTCCAGTGCTATATGTGTGTTTCTTTTGAGTATATAAACACTTAACCATATGCATTTCTTTTACAATTATGCAAGGAGCTTGTTTTGTTTTTATAACTTTTCCCACCAAGAAATGAGCTTGCTTGTTGCAGCTAGAATACACTAATTTCTACCACCATCTCATGTTTATATTTCACAGAGACAATAATGGTGCAGTTTTCCTCTGCTTCATACCTTAAACACTCACCTGTATTTAAGCAAAGTGAGTGTCAAAGGCTACTTTGTTCAGTGGAGTTATTTTAAAACAATTTTTTAGATATGTGAATGATTACAACATGCAAGCCAGTGAAAAATAAGATCCAGAGGGAGCTTTATATGAGGGCATCTTGGACCATAAATTTCTTCATTAAAGGTCATCTTTCAAAGAAAAGTATTCAGTCTTGAAATATCAACAAGAAATATCTTCAATGTATGATTCAATTTATATACTTTAATATTTTAATAATCTGCTTGGTCTCAAAGCTACACTTTGTTTAAGCTCTGTTTTACAGTAGCAGTCAGGGTCAATTTATGGAAGAAAACTCATTAACAATGTGATAGACATAAGAAAATAAATGCACCACAAGAAACTCAGACTAGAAAAACACAGACAGAAAGGTGGTGTATTAACTGAAGTCCTGTCTTTAAACTGTTTTTACAAACTTCTTTTACTAGTGTTACATTGCCAGTTTAAAGTTAAATATTAACACTGCTTAGCAGTCAGAGGGTTTTGCTTAGCAGATGGACATGTACCTGCATATTTTACTAAAAAATTTTAAATAAAGCATGTGAATTTCCATCTTATTTAAAAGAAGCTCGTAACATTTTTCTGAGGTTCTACATTCTCCCTCTTGAGATCTCCACAGTAATGGCACAGTACACTGCATACAGGTTATTCACGAATATGTAAGAAGATTTTTGAAATGTCTGACTTACAAAATATTTGAAGTGCTAATACACTAATTTTTCTATTAATTGTTCCAGAAAACAGAAGCAAGAGGTAGGAAATAAATCTCTGATTTACCTCTTTACCATTTGTAAATTCTCTTTGTGGCTAATCAGTGAAAGGTACTTGATACTCATCATCTTAATTCTGCAAATTCTATCCATGGCAGCTATCTTTCTCAGTTCATTTGCCATCCATCTGCTAATGATGAAAAGATCTACCACATAACAAGCAAGGTGAGATCTGTAGAGAGAAAAGAAATAGCATTGTAACTCGAATAAATGATGGCAGGGAGAAAACATTTTTGCAGACAAGTCATTCTTCAGGACTTGCTGAAGGAAAGAAGCAGCCTCAGGCTCAGATGGATTCAATCTCTGACTATCAGATGGCAGAAGGATAACATTTTTGGGCTATACCTCGAGTACCTGCTCATAGAAAAACAAAAAATATTTGAGTGTGGGAAAAAAGTTTAAGGTGTCTTGACCTCAAAATAGGATGTCATTAGAATGTTTCCCGGTTTCCTGGTCAGACCTTGTTTTTAACAATGTTTAAAGCATAATACATTGTCTAATCAAAACTACCAAGGTACCAAATAAAATATCCATACACTGGGATACAGTTGGAAAGAGAAAACATATCTTATTGGATAGTTGCTGAAATGAAAATTCTGCTTAAATATTCTAAGAGAGCAGTTAATATAGGGAAGTCTTATATGTGATCCTCTCATAGATTACTAATATGCTTCAATTAGACTTAGTGTGTTTACTTCTGTGATAAGATACAACAGAAACCCTTTATATTACAGCTTTAAAATATATTTTGAAAATCAAGGGAGAAAAACAGCATTCTTGTCTTCTTAAGGTTTCTCATTGTTTTAGTACAAATATACAAATCGCATATATAACATTTGGGCAAGAACCAAGGTATTTTTCACTATCACTTGCTCTAGTATTTTGTTTTATCTCCATTTTTATTATAAAGACAAGAAGAAGGAACTTTTAATATAAGGCAAGGATAGGAATTATTCATAGGTAGAGTACCTTTATTCTACAGATATTCAAATCTTTACAAATATTAATTATTAAGTTTCACATCCCTACTGAAACATTTTTTTTATTGTACAGCAGAGAAAAGAGGCAAAACAACCTGAGATGTCTCACTAAAGGTCACTCAGCAAGCCAATGCCCTAGCTAGAAATAAAGGCCCTAGGTAACCTGACTCCCAGTTATATATGCTAATCACTAGGCAAACTTCTGCCAGGAGATTCAGATAATCAGTGAGAGCTGTGAGTTTAGCATACACTATGGCTTACTAAGGCCTGACTTCTGTGGCACTGCTGTGTCAGTCAGAGTTGTATCCCTGAAGCTATACCACCTGGACCTGTAGCCTTAAAGAGAACAGTGAAACTAGACTATTGGTGTATTTTGTTAAAGGAATAGAGCTTTGCCACTTTGGTACCAAACATGACTTTGCTAATGTAGCTCTATCTGCATTCAAAACACCTTTTTGGTTGTGTTGAGTTGACCTTGTCTGGCCTTCAGGTACCCACCAAGCTACTCTATCACTCCCCCTTAGCAGGCTCAATTTCACTCTTCTACCTCCTTTTACTAAGTAGTGCAGAAGGATGGGGAACAGGGGTTGTGGTCAGTTCATAACATTTGTCTCTGACGCTCCTTTCTTTTTGTGCTCTTCACCTAGGGTCCCTCCCACAGGAGACACTCCTTCATGAACTTGGCCAATATTGGTCCTTCCCATAGGATGCAGTTTTTCAAGAACTGCTCCAGTGTAAGTCCCCCATGGGTCACAGGTCCTGCCAGCAAACCTACTGCTGCGTGGGCTCCTCTCCACAGAGCTGCAGTTTCTGCCAGGAGCCTGCTCCTGCATCAACTCTCCATGGGCTGCAAATTCCTTCAGGGCACATCCACCTGCTCTGGCATGTCTTCTTCCACAGGCTGCAGGTGGATATCTGCTCCACCGGGGACCTCCGTGGGTTGTATCTGTAAAAATCTGTTTTAATGAATGAGTCCTGAACTTGTTTCATTTCAGTGTATGTCTGAGCTTGACGTGGACACTAAAATGTACTAGTACACTATCAACAGCTGAGATTTCTCTATCATTTTGTTACATTGCACACAACTAAATATCAGGTATGAAGGTTATTCTGTATTTTTTAATTAATATGCCATACTCAGATCAGTGATACCTATCTATCTGTAGGTATATAGAATTATTCAAGATAGGCTTTGACCTACCAGAGTTAAGTATATGATAAAGTAGTTCAGGATACATCTACACAAAGGGCTGCCAATAGTCACACTTTCACTCTGTCCAGTTTCAGAATCACACAGATACAATTCAGTTCACATCAAAGAACCAGAAGTGTGTTAAAGGAACATTGTTACAGCCCTAATTAGCCAACCTGGGACCTGCAGAGTGCTTTGTGTTACTAGGAATGCTTTGAACCCATGTAATTGTTCTTCACTGGTCTCCTCAAGCTTTGCCTCTTGAACTACACTGGGCATCCACCACTAGGAAAAGCCAGACTCCTCTGAAATACATTTCACTTTTGATACTGACAGTGGCATTGTTCTACTGGAAAAAACACAGCCAAAAAGGAAAGGAGGAGAGAGAGGACAAAAGCTGTCTGAAAAACTCAAGATGCCAGTTTTTGTAAGTTTTTAGGTGTAAGTCTGAACAATTTACAGAAATGTCAGTGGAGTTGATTGATTCTGAGTTCTGGTACCAGGAACTCTATGTCTTTTAAACAGCTGAGTTGTCACATTGGGACCTCTGAGATGGAACTGAGGTAGTGCTCTGAGACAGAGCTCAAAACCAGACTGAATGGCAGAGACCAGTCCTGCAAAATCTGCTACCAAGACAGACGAACAAGAAATCAGGTTACCTGAACAAGCCCAGAAGACTAAAGTATGGTAAAAATTAAATGGGTCTCTGTAAACTGCGTTCTGCATCCACATCTAATGTCACCAAGAAAATAAGAAGGTTGAAAAAATGGAAAATTTTCTGATTAGAGGTTAGATGATCACGGTGGTTCTTTCTGGCTTTAATCTCTGACTCTATGAATAAACAATGAGAGCATTTAGAGTGCAGAGGAAAACAGGGAAACCTTACCAGCAGGTGCTCAGTTGGGTTAGCAATAATATTCACTGCTGGATGTCCTTGCTGGTCGGGGTGCACTGTTAATTGGATAGTGCTGAGAACACAAGGATGGGCAAGAAATGATCGCATATCACTTGGAAGCCTGTGGAGGACTATCATCCATTGGAACTGGGGCAGCAGGAAACTTTTAGCAGAGTTGGAAGCCAGGGCTCTCAATTGACAGCTTCTGTGTTTGAGGGAATTAGTGGAGATGGGTGAGTGCTTTTATTGGGTCTGAGAGAAAAAGGTGAATGGTACTTTAATGAAAGCTGTGAGAAATGTGTTTCTGCTGTTGATGCTTACTATGCTTGTGGCTGCAGTATATGAATGTATTTATTACAATGCACTTAAAAGATTAAGCAAACTGTTTAAGTATACAATTAATAGGCAAAGGTAATTTCACTGGGGATTATTTTTAGGATCCATGAATGATGAAATGTACGCTCACTTAAACATAGATTCTTCCACATTGGTGTCTGTTCCTCTTGATGATGAACTAAAAAAATTCTGTTTATGTTAAATGCAGTTCTCTTGAAGGTCCAGGCCTTGCACAGGAATTACAGTAATGCTGAAAGCAATGTGCAATGAGAGGAAAAGCTCTTTCTTTCAAAAAGTTGACTCCATGTGCATATATTTTTAAAGTAATATGCAGGAGATTTTTAAGCAGATGATATTGGTATAGGAGTTCCCTATGTAATTTGCTTATGCAAGACTGATATTTTATAGGGGAAATAAAAGAGAAAGAGAAGAGTTAAAACAAAAATTGAGTGTGTTACACTCCTTTTTGGCATACGACTGCAGCCAGATTTAGTCTCTAAGCATCTATTTTTCAAAAAGCCTCCTGCGGTATTGGCCTGAGCATCCTCTAAACTAGGGTAAGTACAACATGTAGAGAAAGAGCAGCATTTGCTTAGTTTTCATATCATTCCTCATCAAAATAATTTAAAAATCTATTTTCTAGGATTAAAGGTTTTATTACAAATAACAGCATCAATGAACAAAAGATACAGCTTGATTCTGCCATCATCATCTCAACAAAAGCACGTACCCAAATGAGGTGAAAACATTTCCCTTTGATTACATCAAAGCCTTTTCTTAGTGTCATATTAACCACTTTACCTTGGGTTTTACATATCACAGTAGCTGAGATTTAGCTTTCACAGTTAAGCATTGTAATACCTTTGTGAGTTTGTCTTTAAACAAATGACTGGACATCTTCAGTTTTTAGGGTCAACATTACAATTAATGAGCAGAAATATCTTCCCAAGAAATGTACTAACCAATTCTGGAACTGAAAATTAAAGGAGCAGTGTATACAGTGTTAACAGAAAAGGAGCAAAACTTACACTGCCATCAGTGTTGCTAGCTGCATTTGGCATAGAATTTTTTCTTCTTTAACTCACCCCTAATACAACTCGGGCTGGGGGAGTAACTTTCTGTGGGAAAATAAGGTAGATCCAGTATAGCACACATTTAAGTATGTTTAGCTTGAGGATTACCCATAGCCCATTTCCCCTAGGTGTGTTGAAGGTTCAGGTTTGAGTTTTATTAAACAATACATCACTTATAAGTTTCAATTTATTAAAAAGTAATACATCAAAATATAATGAAATAAATTCTTAGCTAATAACTATGTGATTACTCAGTTACTTATTGCACTGGATACTTGATTCTATATACATGTAATCCTGGGTAGTGCTAGTCAACTCTGCCAAAAATGCCGATGTGTTGAAACTTCCCACAGAAGTGTACTAGTTCAGATGAAACTTTCATTGAGAAAGGTTTCTTTGCTCTGGGACAGAATTGCTGATCAAAATGAGAGAGACAGGAAAGAGAATAGCCTAGTGGTTATAACAGCCAGGAAATCCAAGCCCCTTAAAAAGACCCAAGTCAGGAGTCTGGTTCTCTTGCAGTCCAGGTTCCCTACTGGAGCACTCTAATCCCGGATCCTCTCTCTCATCTTCAAAAAGCTCTGGTTTTATCTTGTGGAATAAGAAAAGTTTTGAAGTTTCACCAAGCTGTGAAGCAATTTCTCACACTATCTGATTGCTTCCTAATAATTTTGTAAAGAAAGCTTTATAAACTGGAGTCCTGAGACCAACAAGGGCTAAACTAAAAATAGTTTCATGTATGAAAATAAGTAACCACTTATTAAAATAGAAATTTAGTTATCAGATAATGACGTATCATACACATGCATATTTCAATACATGTTTAACTGTTATACCTAGTTTTCCATGAAGCACAGGTATTGTAATTCTTATGTTTGCTAGTTGCCCAACATTAATTTATACACGAAACATTAGCTAATTAAAAAGAAAACTCATTCATGTGTCATTCCTGTGACAGATATCAAAATTTAACCAGAATTATTTTTTTCTCCAGTAGGCTATGTCAAGAAAATTCATGACAACTTCCAGAATTCATGTGTTTGTAGAAACTGTGTTTCCCATTACATCTTTTAATTATTGTGTTCATATAGAGCTTAATTCTATAGTTCAGACAAAGGCAATTAAAAAAAAACCAGATTAATTTTCTTTTTCAAACTTACTGGGATTTTGCTGCTAGTAGAACAAAAGAAGCTGGGGAAGAAGAGACAAGCAGACACTTGCTATTCCCCATCTGAAGTCTACAATGGGAATTGTCTCCCCATGCTGGATAACTGCTAACAAAATGTATTACTCAACAAGTACAAGTTCTTAAAAAAAAAAAAGTGAAAACAAACAAATAAAATATAAATAAAAAAAAGGAAAACAAATGCCATATTTTCACAACAATAGCTTCTATTTGATTTATATAATCTGCTGGTACATCACTATCACTGCCCTTCAGCCTATGATTAGGAAATTATAACAATGACTAATGTTGTCATTAAAAATTACAGCAAAGGACAAGGCATATCAAAGGAAAGTAGCATATGATTTGATCAGAAAACTACGAAAGGTAGGAGGTAGGGCTGGGAACATGGGTGACACCAATTATTTTTCTATTACTATTCCAACTTAGAATTCAGCAGTCAATAAAATAGACCTAACTGCAGAAGTTCATCTCTACTTTGAAGACTAGCTGTTCATAACATGTCCCAGGCATGACTCTAGCTTCTACCTCTTTATGGTAACAAATTTATGGCTGGGTTTAATATACCCTTCTTGAAACAAACACTGTTTCTCTTTTATCCTGTTGACATACTGAAGACAGGCAATTCTAACTTGTTTCTCTGTCTTGAATAATTAACAACCCTGGTACATTTTCCAAAAGCATCTTTCAAAACAAAACAATATTTTCTGTGATGGTGCAATTACTAGCCATCAGTGAAGAATCTATAGGAAAACTATATAAAATATTTAAATTGGAATTATAATTGAAAGAGTAGGCTAGGTATATATTTAGGCTTATGCTTCAATAATTTATTGTAATTGCAGTAATGTAATAGGGGAGCTGCTACTGCAAACATAGCTGTAGAAATACTGCTAGAAAGTAGCAAGAGTTTATGTAATAAATATTTTTCTTAAACACAAATGAAGAAAAATAAATTGTAAATGTTATTTATACTTTCATGTCCCAGTTCTTACAATGGTTCATTACAACCCACACAACTGAAGTCAGATGGTCCAAATGAAAGATGATGGTTGTGTTTCCTTTCAGAGAAATGTCATTTATCTCACAATTTCAGGTGAGGCCTGTGCTTGCAGATCCCTTGGGAGCTGGGTGAAGCCTAGGGAAAGGCAGGATGAAGTGGCTACAAGCTCTGGCCTGGAGGTAGCAAAAGCACTGGCAGCTCTGCAGCTGTGACACCCACACCCCTCCACCCCCCAAAATGTTCCAGCTGTCCCCATGCTGCACCTGGCACTCATCCGACCCGGGACTGCAGACAGAGCCTTGCAGGAGAGCTGTGACTGCCTGCGTCCTGCATCAGGGACCTGTCACTGGACAAATGGAGAGATCATCCAGCAAGAAGGAAAGCAAGAGGAAATGAAAGGATGGGATAATAGAGCAGGTGTGAAAGGGCAGTCAGTAAAACAAGAGCAAAGACCAGACAACAGAGCTTGGCTGTTTTATTTAGCATAAAACAAGAAGAGAAAACTCAATCACCTTTGTCTTATGTCCAGCAGTCACAGGCAGAAAGTCAGGTGGAAAACATGACGGTGCTGGGATGACACTGACTTTCTTGACAAACAATACATGAAAGGTCACACAGCTCTGGATGTGTTTTCACTGAAAAACCTCTGGGTTTTTTATCTCATGTAAAGAATGCACACTAGTTGTCCTGAGGTAAATGCATAACAATGGCACAGTACTGGAGTTTTAAACACAAACTGTATCCAAATCACATACACACTCCCGATGTGGTAAAACTAAATGGACCCTGAGATCTTCCTTAGACAATGTCACCTCAAAGCTGCACACCTTCCACAGAGATAAAATGCATTACTCAAGGAACTGGAGAAGGGTTGTATTTAGGCTGTATTTTGTGTTAAATGCACCAAAATTCACTCTGAGGATGCTTGCTCACTCTGAGGGAGGAAGGGTGAGTACCTGGGGAGAGGCATCATCAGATGTCAGCAGCCAGTGATTTCAGTGGTCAGTGAGCTACGCAGAGCCAGAGTCTGGCTTGTCTTTATCCAGCCTGTCTCATTTTCACCACTGGAGTAACTACTGAAATGAAGGGGGATATTCTTAAATTTATGGCTATGCAACAGAGATCAAAATTTTGCCCAAACTCTGTCAATTACAATAATTTAGAGCCTAATCCAGTTTCTATTGAAGTCAATGGTCTTCCAATACAGCAGTCTCATGGGCACTTCCACATTGTTCAGAGGAAGATAAATAAGGTCTCTAGCCCTTTCTGAAACCACAGAGGTGGTAACTCACTCAGCTGACTTCTTCCAAATGCCAAACTGAAAATCTGAAAACTGAAAAAAAAAATATAGTCCTATAAAATAATCTCTACACTCAAACTTTTTTTAAACAAAGCAAAATAACTTGCAGAGCAGGAAGCCATAACCAGCTCATTCTCACTCTGCAGCAGGATGATTGGCAGCTCTAACTGAGAACGCACACTGAAAGAAATGTCTGTAGACCCAATGCAAGGGAAGCAGCAGGAGGAAGAAAGGGCTCTCCGGAGCAGTCTGGTTTTAACTCAGTTTGAAATCACTGTGAGACAACACCAGGACAGAATTTAAGCTGGGAAGAGAAGGTGTCAATTTTCCGTAGGGAGCTCATACTCAGCCTTAGGAAGTATCACCACTTTCTGTCTGGGACCGAAAAAGTACTTGGTTTCAACTGGTCTCCTAAGGAAACTAAGTTTACCTGGTTTGTATGTCTGACTTCCACCTCTCCTCAGTAACTTGTGAATCATTTTGCCTGCTTAAGCTACCTCTGATGCAGTGTTAGAGGTTTCAAGGATATTAAGTTCCTCCAAGCATGACTGAAGTACACAGCCAGGTGGAGAAGAGAGACTAAAGTCTGAGCCCCCACAACAGGGACTAGCAGGAGCTCAGGTATCATTTAGACACTAAAGCAGCCAAAGAGACAAAGCTCTTAGGAGTGCTCCAGCCATAGAAAAGTTCAGCACTTGTCTCTCCTATTAACTACCCAACAAGGCAAAAAGAAACAGATCACCACAGAAAACCACACTGCATATTTTTTGCTGTTGCTAAAGTGTGGTTGTTTTCCCCAGAAAGCCCTTCGAAGCCTTAGAGCTGGCCACACTCCCTGCTAGGTAAACCTGATGAAACACCTCACAAATTCTATAAGCCATAATAATGTATCTTCTCCAGTTTGTTGTTTCAAAGCAGGAATTGACATTAAATGCACATATTTCAAAATTTCATATTACACAGGCTTAATCTGTAGATATTTCCACAAAATGTAATGAGTTTCACAGCCCCAAGGGTTATATACTCTTAGTTACAGTAATTATTTATATTAAGAAGATATCTTCACAGTAAGAAGGACTAGAAACAACTTAAGTTTTGTTCAAAACTTTCTAACCTCTATAAAACAGCTTCATGACCACAAAGTCAATAAGGGTTAAAAAGCACATATACATAAACAAAAATCTCTTCAGTTTTGGAGATTAGTTTAAATGACATTACACTGAAATGTTTAACTTCTTGCAGCACTTCAGCAGTGTGTTTCTGGCAGAAAATGCAATAGTGATTGTATTTTAAAGCACTATACTCCTCCAAAATATAGCTTAAATTAGAAATTCAACATGACATTACAAGTGTACAAACATCTTACCGGGACCTTTTTGAGGCAAGAAATAGAAAAGAACAGTTAGATACCTTTTTTCTTACTACTTCGTATGGCATTATGCAAGAATAATTTCCCTAGATTATAACAATTAAGGAATACAGATTGTCTTTTGTTTCAGCAGTAACTATTTTCACATTTCCGTTTGCACTAATAAATAGCTCAAGAAATATTTACATTCTTTGCACTGTGCCATGTAAAAGCTGTGATGAGAGTAAACCAAATTGTAAACCAAACCATATAGAGCAATAAAAGCTGACATTATTATTAAATAAAAAGTACAAATTTCTAGTAACACTTACAGAAATCCAGAAAAAATTTTGAAACATCACTTTGGGTTTTGGGTGCTTAATTTCACAGAATCACAGAATTGTTACGGCTGGAAGAGACCTTCCAGATAATCCAGTCAAATCATCTACCCAACACCACCATAATAGCCCCTAAAACACTAAGCCATATCACTCAGTGCCTCATCCAGGTGCTTCTTGAATATCTCCAGGGACAGTGACTCCACCATCTCCCTAGGCAACTTGTTCTAATGTCTAATCACCCTAATGGCGAGAAATTTTTTCCAATATCTAATCTGAATCTCCCCTGTTGTAACTGAAGTCCATTTCCCCTCATCCTCTCACTGTAAGCTTGGCAGAAGAAACCAACCTCCACCTCACCACAACCCCCTTTCAGGTAGTTGTGGAGAGCGATGAAGTCTACCCTAAGCCTCTTCTCTAGGCTAAATAAACCCAGCTCCCTCAGTCATTCCCCATAAGACATGTTTTTCAGTCCCTTTACCAGCTTTGTTGCCCCTCTCTGGACATGCTCCAACATTTCAATGTCCTTTTTGAAGTGAGGGTCCCAAAACTGAACACAGCACTCGAGGTGTGGCCTCACCAGAGCTGAGTACAGCTGGACAATCACTTCCCTATTCCTGCTGGCCACACTACTCTTGACACAAGCTAAAATGCCATTGACCTTCTTAGCCGCCCAAGCACACTGCTGGCTCATATCATAGAAGAAGAATCATAGAATCACTCCAATTGGAAAAGACCTTCAAGATCATTAAGCCCAACCATCAACCCAGGAATGCCAAGTCTACCACTAAACCATGTTCCCAAGGGCCACATCCAAACATATTTTTAATACCCCCAGGGACGGTGACTCCACCACTTCCCTGGGCAGCCTGTTCCAATGCAGGACCACCATTTCTGTAAGAAAATTTTTCCCTGAACTTCCTGGTGCAACTTGGGGCCATTCCCTCTTCCCCTATTGCTCGTCACTTGGGAGGAGAAACTGGCCACGCCTTCTCTCCAGCTTCCTTTCAGGTAGTTGCAGAGAGAGATAAGGTCTCCTCTGAAAACCTATCCAGCACAATTGTAAAGAGACATGAACTGTCAGTGTTGCATTTTGAAAATGCACACTTACTAGACAGATACCTCAGCTCTGCACATCCAAAAATAGTTATTACAAAACAATGGGAACTGCCAGTAATGGTGACCCTATACTGTGCATTACCCGTACATAATACTCTGATGTGGGAAAAAACCCCAAACAATTAAAAATATGTTTTCTGGTGTATTTTATTTATTTCACTGATAGGTGAAATTTGTGATCCTTCTTGCTTATGAATATTTTTTGCTTTGATTTTCCATTCAAGTAGATGATGGTTCCCTGTGCCCTTCTAATCGCCTATTCTAAGATGCTATTTTTGGTTGGGATCATTAAGATAATGTAGAGACTGAAGCAAAGGTGTTCTCCTTACCAAATTAATCTTTTCCACCATTTTTTCTAAGGCACCTGTTCTAATAATCATGGTTTTGTTCCTGAAAATGTACTTGTTCACTTAGCAACAGTCTGTTGTTATTAAACATATATGATAAGGGTAATTGAGTTACTTGTGGTTTTTTACCTTTTTCCTTTTTTCTTCACTGATCACCTTAGAAAATGGTAGAAAGTATTACTTCTTTTGACTCAATTGGTCAAGCAAAATGTGCAATCTTCCAAGAGAAGAAGTTGACAACAAAATCAGTCACTATTCTTTATTTACAGAAAATACATCTCTTTTCCACAGCAAAATTAATGCCAAAACAGCAGAGTGACCTTTTTCTTGGATTTATAGATTCAGGTCTTTTCAGCCAACTCCTTGCCAAAAGCATTCTTTCTCTTTTTTTTTTCCTCAAGGCCACACTATAAGATTTTTCTCTCTGTGCCCCTGTTGTGCTTAGATGCCTTTCTCTTTCACACAAAGCTCGCGTCAGTTCCTTGTCTCTGTATTTTTTACAAAATCCTTGAAGAAGAACATCCAACTGGATGGTCTGGCTCATTGTTCAAATTTCTGTGTGGGTAATGGTTTTCTGTTGTTTATCAAAATGACATTTCATTTTTCCTTTATCTACTCTAAATAAAAGGTGGTTTTCAAAGGTAGTTTGATGCATTCACACTCTCTCTCCTCCTCCTCCTCAAATATTAATTTCTTTCTTTGCCTTCAGAGAAAAAAAAATAACAATTTTTCCTATGGCATGATGAGAAAGAAAGTGACGATTTCCAGGTGATACAAATTCAATATGGATATAATTGCATGGTCTTTTATATATCAGGGCAATTTTACATCAGCCCAAATTGGCTTTGTCGCTGTCCAAGTCTGCCTCACTGCTTCCCACCCAATTTGCTTTCAGTCACCCAGGATGGGCATCTTTCACTGACCCCCCAAGGAATGTCTGTTGTTGCTGTGAATTCTGCTGACTGAGACAGGCTTTACTCATTCATCTCTGTTACAAGAGTATCCTGCCATCAGTCTGCGCCAAGCACTCATATCGACATCAAGGGGAGCTTCGTGTGCACTGTGAAGGTAGGGTATCATCATCATTATTTATTAAATACTAATGGAGTCCCAGACCCATATCATTAAAAGTTACAGTTGAGATGCAGTCACTATAAAATGTGATTCTTTAGGAGTGATGGGTTTGTGGTTTTTTTGTTCTCTGTTTCTTTGCTGTGTTTCCACTATATTTAACATGAAAAGTGGGTGGTTTTTTGCTTCCACACTAGTGTGATAGTGAACTACTGAAACTACTTGGGCAACCAACTAGAAAAATTGTATTATAATGAGTCTTGTAGAAGATGACCTGCATTAAAGAAGAAGTCAAGTTAGTCCTATGTTGATATCTGAACTTGTTTGATAGGGATCAAAATTTATAGTTTGTCTTGTATATCTCATACTTACCTCTACTAGTATTATGCAGTGTTCTGATCAACCCACAAAAGTCTTCCAAGACAACCAGAACAAATGAAGGAAACAACATTTATTTTATTAATCTCATAAAATTTATCCGCCTCATCATCTTGTACAAATTGTGATCTTCTTTCCTCTTATAGTTTCGTTCCATTTAAAAACCAAATCTGTCTGTGAAGATTCTGGTTCAGCCTCAGTTTTCTGTGCTTTACTTTATCTGCCTTGGTGATCACAGGACTTGACTAAGCTGAAGACAGCAGCTCATGATGTGGAATTATCTCAAATACTGTTTAGTCCAGAAATTAGTCTCCTGGAGCACCAAGCTGTTGTAGAGTCTAAGCCCACTGCTTTTGATCCAGCCAGACCTACTTTTTCTTGTCCTGTTATTAATGAGGAAAATCAGACTTGAAGCCTTATTTTGTGCTATTGATCACATTTTGCACCACAAATCATTCCTTGTGCACAATCTTTCAGCTGCCTCCTGTGAGGAATTCAGCGAGCACAGAGTGAATTTTTAATCAGCTGCGACTGTTCAGCACTAGGGCTGGTAATTATGCTACCAGTGCCTGTATCTGCAAGTGTTATACATTTGTATCTGTTTCTTGCTGAGATCACGCAGTTGGGATAGCAATCATGCTCCATTACTCCTGGTTTTGACTCTTGGCCCATATGGCTGCTCACGGACAGTCTTTCAGCGCTTTGCTTCATTTATAGCTAACATGGTTAATGACTCTTTGCTTTCTGCAAGACTCCCAATCTGCTGAATTTTGCAGCTGTTCTTTGTTAGCAGAAGCAGTGAAAGCTTTCATTGCAGATTTGTGTTCTACCTAGTGATAACTGGACTAGCACCCTTTTTTGGGATGTGAGGAAGGGAAAGATGAAGCAAGTGGTTGACCTTTTACTACCAACAATTTTATCTGGGAATGGATTATACGAGAGATTTCAGTCTGACTTCAGGAAGTACCACAGTCCTGGGATTGCTTTACTTAAGGTCACAAATGATTTATCACCAGCTGCTGATTCAGGTTAAATTACAGTCCTCCTCCTGATGGATCTTTCTGCTGCTTTCAATACAGTAGATCTTGGAACTTTGCTGAATCATTTGAAGTAATTGCTTAGATTATGAAGCACCATCCTGGATCAGTATGGTTCAGAATTGATGGTGTATTAGCACGTTGTAACCTGGCAATTGTGGATCAAGTGCCGCCTCGATGGTCACATTGCCCCTCAGGATATAATATCCTATAATTCCCTCTCTTTTTCATTTGTTACAGATTTGGGCAGGATTCTCTAGCAGCATAATACTAATTTTCACTGCAACACAAACAACATATAGATGTATTTGTCTTTTACAATTTAGCTTCTTGCTGCAGTTTGGACCACATCTCTTTTTTTTTACCAAAGTATGATCTTGGATGGTCACAAATGGTTTAAAATTGAACTGAGATAAAACATAATTGCTTTTGACAAATCTTCTATGTCTACTAGGTGGTCCTTTCTAGACAATGGCAACTATCTATGCATATCTAAAATATGCATCTGGAGCTGGTCAGAACATTTTCACTAAGTGAAATCTCATCAAAATATTCTGCTTTGTCAGAGCCAAAACATTTTGCAGAAAACATGACTGTTTAGACGACATTTTAATCAGGGAGGTATTCAAGATTCAAGGCTATTGGTCACTAATGATGGCGTAGACAGAGAAAGCATGCAGGCCAGTTTGAAAATCCAAGATTTTTCATCTCAAACCAATCATTTCAGAAAAACATTCAAGAGGTTCTGGTTGTGTTCCCATGTCAACAGAAAACAATGTTGACACCACAAATGTTGCCATGAAACACAATTACCATCCTCTGAAAGGGATGCTCAGAAAAGCTGTACCTACATCATCACATCAGCTGTGCGGTCCTCCTCCACAGAGCATCATGTGTAGGTTATGGTGAGTTCAGAAGCTGGAGGGCTGGAACAGCGTGGGGCTCTGACGTAACAATTGGCAGTTCGCCACTTGTCTTTTGCTGCCTGGGAAATTGCAACCAACAGGAACATCTGCTTTGTGGTGAGCGATTCAGGGAAAAAACACTTTTCATCACTGAAAAAATTAATCCTAGTAGGGGAAAAGATAAAAATTCAAAATCTAATATTTTCCAGAAATTAAGATCTGGAGGAAAATTATGTGGTCAATCAGCACGCACCAGTACTTATAAATTTTAAATATGTTTTTGATATTTCAGAGGTTTTTAACTGATTAATTAAAGTTTTAAAACTTGCTGTTACAAACTTCTAAGTGACAGAAATCTATGTATAAAAATGCTTAATCTCTCAAAATCTCTACCAGCCTTTACAATTTGCCATCTTTCAGCTTTTATTCTTACAGGTTTTTCTGTTTCCTAATCTCCTGGGTAAACCCAGCTAAATTCTGTCAGAGAAGTAATAGACAATTGCCTCCAGGACAGGGGTCTAGCCATGACTCATTTCCCCAAGCACTGGACAAACTGGGCTCTTCAGACACATTTTTGTTTCTGCTGCTCTTCATGGAGCTGGGCTCGGTGATCCTGTTGGCCACCCCGCAAGGCACACCACCTTTCCCAGGTCCTGCAGCTCCAAACATGGACCTTGTGACTCCATGTGCCTGTGCTGGGCACTGCAGGGTGCCAGGACTGCATAGCACTGCAGTGTTTCAGGAGCTGCAACTCTGCGTCTGGAAACCCAGCACCATCTGTTTCAATAGACCTCTGAGATCTTCAGGTCAAGCGCTCACCTTCAAGCACAGGAGCATGTCTGCTTCCCAGTGTTTTAGGTAGATTTATCACCTTTAGAGATGGCAGGGAGTGCTTTTAGCAAGGCCACTTCAAGATCAGCCAGTGAACAAGAAACCTGCACAGCAGACAAGGGTGGATGAAATAGCTGATTGAACAGCAGAGCTGATCGCTTCCCCAGATCAATTTATGCTTCTGAGGCATGCATTTTTCCCCCATGCTGGGTCAATTCTCTGTGGGAAACTGTGATGCTTTCCCTGTGGGACAAAAGGGCATGTTGGGAGAAGGGCAGAAAAACTCCTTAATCCACATTGTGCCCCTTTCCCAGTCTGGGTAGAAAGTGTGTGAGTGATTTGCTTTGCTGTAAACTGCTCAATAACAAAAAAAAAATCTATGTATCAGATTAAATCATGTAAATAATTGCCATTCAGAGTGTGTCACAAAAAGCATAGCAATAGGTTGCTTGGGCAAACAGCTCTCTGAATAATTTCGTAAAACAAAGATTGGAGAGGAATGGAAAAATATTTTATCTTTACATACACTAGGTATATAAAGCTGATGGCCACCAAATGCACAGTTCTGCCTTGCATGAGCCACAATCTACAGGGTCAACTGGTTGTTAGTCACTAGAAAAACATTACAGATGTCTCATTATAACTCAGTGCATTAACACTAGCAGTCTGCCACTAATCTCCAATTATCCCCATTGCTCAGCACCTGATCTTGAAAACATTAGGAACGTGAAAAACAAACTGCACTAAAATATTTAAATAAAACTATCAAGAAATTCATAAGACCATTAAAATATTCAGGGAAAATATCTCTACTGTATTTTTACAAATTCTTGCAGTGGCTTTATTCTTTACTCCTTACTTTATCTCAACTGTTGCACAGTTCTGAAGATCCTCATGTTTTTCTTCCTGACTGTAAACAAGGTGTTGCAGAATCCACACTTAGTTTTAGGTTGCTTGATGTCAATCACTTCCTTCTTGTAGATCCAGAAAACACTACCCACATGTACTACATTATGAAACACAAGTGCCAATACTATTGTGCTACACTCGGTTAACAAGCATACATATTCTACTTTACAATCATACAAGTAAGCTTAGCTTAAACAAACACAAGCTGTATAGAAGGACAGCCATATTAGGTTTATTCTAAATATTGGATTATTAGACTGGCTATAGTAATAGTCCAGAATATTTTGGAAATTAAAAGCTCTCTTCTCCCACAGCATTTAAATATCATTCTGTATCAGGTTTGAACGTACATTTTTTTTGTAAAAAAACAAAGGAATTAAAATATAAGTTAGTAAAACTGTAAGCATTTACTGAATTTCTTTTGCTACATGTATGTAGAAATAAGCAACAAATCATTTTGATTCTATGAACCTTACATAAGATGGATCAACAGGAAGAAACTTTTTTATTGGAGATAATTCCTTACCCACCAAGTATAAATTGTTTATAGTAGATATATTTTTCCTGTATATAGAAGCCTTACTCTTCCCCTTACTACATGATGGGAACAGGTCCATTGATATGCATTTGATATCATTGATATATCCATTGATAGGGGGGTGGTTAGTAGGTCGAGAGAGGTTCTCCTCCCCCTCTATTCTGCCCTAGTGAGGCCACATCTGGAGTATTGTGTCCAGTTCTGGGCCCCACAGTTCAAGAAGGACATGGAACTGCTTGAGAGAGTCCAGCGCAGAGCCACAAAGATGATTAAGGGNCGATAGAGCCAAGCTTTTTACAGTGACGACCAATGATAGGACAAGGGGCAATGGTTGTAAACTGGAGCATAGGAGGTTCCATGTGAATATCAGGAAAAACTTTTTCACTGTGAGAGTGACGGAGCACTGGAACAGGCTGCCCAGAGAGGTTGTGGAGTCTCCTTCACTGGAGACATTCAAAACCTGCCTGGATGCATTCCTGTGTGATGTACTCTAGGTGACCCTGCTCTGGCAGGGGGGTTGGACTAGATGATCCTTCGAGGTCCCTTCCAACCCTAGAATTCTGTGATTCTGTGATTCTGTGATATCAGGACACATGGGATTAGTCCTGCAGAAGCCTGGGAATACAGATGCACAAGTGGAATTATTCAAGTGGAAGATTGCACAACTCTCCTGTTGTTGTTAGATAATATGTTGTATTTTAGCAGCAAAGCTCATGTCTTGTACCCTACATTACCCCATCTTTCAAAACAGTTTAATGTTTTGTACTGGGTGTATTTGAATGGTTATTCTGACTCCAGACCATCTGAGTTACCCAATTTTGCACACAGAACCATAAGCATTTACTAACACATCTGAGGGGGCAGTGAACTGTTCACGGATCTTGGAAACTCTGCTCTGCTGCGGAAGACAACATATCACATAGTGACACTCTTATATTTCAAATTATAAAAGCATCAGAAGGGTGAAAACCTTACAGAATGTCTCCTTGGTTAGCTTACTGGCAGAAACAGTATGTGACCCTTCAAACATTTTCTTTCCTTGTATTTGCTCCCCTTCTTCTAATTCATAGTTTTCGCCTTCAGTCTCTGAGATGACACTTGCTCACTGGCTAAGTTGAGCTTCATTCATGCAGTCCAACACTGCTATTGAGAGTACCAATTTAACTGCTACAGCCAAAGAATATATTTTACTTTTACATCTAGTGGTCCTTTCTGCCCTCTGTTCTCGCTGTTTGTTGTCTTACTCTGGTTTACCGCTCTATTGTTTTATTTTCATTATTGCATTGCCTAAAACTATTGCAGAGAAAGTAACATTCACTGTTCTAATGCCTCATCTTTACAAAGTTTCCTATTGGAATACATTGGTGGGATTTTTCAGAAAAATTTAACATTTATAGTGTCTTTGGCATCATAACTTGAAAAAATAATTTTTATATTTTAAATCTTAGCTATGTACTTATGCGCATGGATGGATCAAATTTAGTTTTTTGTCTTTTGTTTTGCATTTTAATATGCCAGTTAGGCACTCTGCTGATAATGACTTGACTTGCTTATTTATACAAATGACTTATACATTTCTCCAAGCCATTTACATAGGTGTTAAGCATTATCATGGTCCCTGCAGATGTGGAAAGGAGTTGGTAAGAGCTGACTTTGTTGCACAGTGCCCAACTAGGAGATGCCAGTGTTATTGCCAGCCCAGTAATTTAACAATATTTGATTTTAATTTGTAAAAGTCTTTCACGTGATTTAGGAGGGGGTCAAGAAAAACAGAAATAATTGAGACTTTCTCCAGTTTGAGAAAAACATAACCAGTGCATTCACTGAGGGCTGGGTGAGTGGAGTAATTTTCTGGAAAAGAAATTATCACTGAAATGTCAGTGGAAATAAGGTCCACATAGGATGCATGAAATTATTAAAATTATTTAAAAAATTATAAAAATACACATACAATTATAATTTACATTATAACCATAACTGTTTACCTGAACAAAATAAATGCTCAAACATGGGATTTTATAAACATCTGAGAAAAATTCTGGAAGCAAACTAATCAAATTCCCAGTCTACTACTAGTCAAGCCTCTCCTGCTGAATCTTCCCTCTACATACTGTTTAAACCTAATTGTTTTATAGGTTTGGGGGAGTGGTCTTTGGGTTTGCAGGTAGAGTTTTGTTTTGCTATTGGATTTTTGTTTGGGGTTGTTGTGTAAGGTATTTTTTCTATTTGGACAAAGACCAATTCCCACTAAAACTGCCTCCACACTGTATCTGGTGAGGTTCCTTAAGCCTCTCACCCAACTGCTCTTCTAAAATTTGTTTTAGGTTGCAGAATTACTTGCTGTTTAAAATGTGTGCCAGCCTTTTTGCTTCGCATCATTTGTACTCACACTAATTTGCTTCTGACAGTTGGATATTTCAGTACCAACATCAAGTAACTGCCATCCGTGGCATTTTAATTCTAATATTTTGGGCACTAATTTATATAACATCAGAAACATCAGTTAGCTGGTGGTGTAGCCTGCCACTAACAGAAGCTGGGAAGGGGGGAAAGATGTGAGAGAACTTTCACAGCAATGGGAAATGGTGGTGAAGAGGCCATTGCATATGAAGTTGCTGAGAGAGAAGTTGAGGTGCTGTGTAGGAGCCCGAAGAGTCCCCATAGTAGTTGTATGGATTTATAGACTGCAGATTTGTGAGTGTTTTGACAGAGGCCTAGGACTTGCTGCTATTACCACCTGAAAGCACTGAGGGGAAATTCTAATTTGTGACCCTGATCACCCGGGTGTGCAGCTCGACCTGCTTTATGGGTACCCAGGGCAGAGCAACCCTTTAGGAAGTCATTGTGTACCTGGCTTGAAAACCAGCAGACCTGTGGCACTGGCAGAGACAGCACAGTGGTAACAGCTTCTTTCTCAGAGGTTAGGGCCAGGGAAGATCACTTGATCTGAACTCCTGGGACCTCCAGCCTGTAATTAGCCTGATTTGCTGCCTTAACCTTTCTCCCTGCATATTCCCAACTAGTGAGGCTAATTAAAGTTCCTGAACATGGGTAGTTTTGGTCTGGCCTGCAATGCCTGCTGCAGCTTCCCTCTACTCATCCAGCCCTACGAACACTAGAGTAAAAAAAGACCTTATTCCTAGCTCAGCAGGGACAGTGGCAGATTCTCCTCCCTCCAGTCCATCTAAACATCACAGGACAGAGGTAAAAAGCACGGCAGGAATAGACCTACAAGGAAGTAACTCAACTGCCAAAAAGTACAGTAACTGTGACCGGATCATTTAGTTGTGTTTTGCTTTGTATCCTCCAGTTACTCAGAATATGACATGTTTTATCTATATATGTATATGATTGCGTGAACAGAAGGAGGCAAAGCCTGTTGTACCCGCCTTCCACTATGAGTCCAAGAGGGTCACCCAACTGGAATAGGTTAAGCATCACTGTCCTGCACAGGAAGCATAGAGAAAACCCATCTGACAAGCAATTTCCCATGCTCTTCTCAGAACTCTTAGTAAAAGCAATTATGGTAGAAGTATAAGACCTGAAACTAAGCAGCACTTCACTCCTTCCTCCCAGACACTTTCTTCTTTGGGATCTTAACTTAAAGCCCAAAGCACCACAGGGCAGTCACGGCTTTACAATGATTCTGGTATGGTGGTAGTGCTAACGGCTCAGAAAGGAACAGCAAATGTCTGGCTGGATCAGGCTGGTCAAACAGCTTTGAACATCAAATACCTGACCCATGACACCAGACAGGTTGATTTATTATACTGTTAGCCCTCCTGACAACATGTACTGTGGGCTTGGCACTCTCTGGTCATTTTTCAAGCTCTTTGCACATTTCTGGCACCTGTATCCTTTAACACATTACATCAGACAGCTCAACTACAGAATGCTAAAAGCCCCTCTCTTCCTCTGGCACTCCCTTCTTTCTTCTCTCCCTGTATCCTTTTCCTCCCTCTCTGTTTTCTTAAGTAGTGGATGAATATGTGAATCTAATGCAAGATAGGAGGTTAATGTTTGTATCAGCAGAAAGAATAAATATGCATGATGTAGGTAAGGTCAAAAGGATGGAGTAGAGGGTGTTACAATATTAATGTATTTGTGATGATGCTTATTAAGTGATGTCCAATTACCCGTAAAAGATGTTCCCTGATCCAGGAAACTCTGTCTCATAAAAAGTCACACTTTTTGTGTACCAGGGAATAATCTAAGACAGAGGACAATCCAAATACAGATTTCTGAGTAAAAGAGTCACAATATCCTCTACATTTCAATGGTTTAAAAACTCTGACTGTTCTGTAGTGGTAAAGAACTACATTCCATCAATGGCCACAGCCAGAAGCACCAAGTTTGCAGACCTCAAGGACAAAAAGTCTTATCTCTACAGCAAGGATAAAGAGCTTGTAGCTCTTGAATTAAATGCAGCTTGTAAATGTGGTATCAGTATTCACCATACACAACATATTCATGTGCTACATCACATGCAGGGCTGGCACAGGGACTGCTGAAGGATGTCAGTCCACAGCTGTGGAAGGAAATAAATCAGTTACAGCTGTTAAGACAATCATCACTGGACCATCTTCCAACTTGTTTTCACATGACCAGGCCAACCACACACCACAGCAGAGTTGTTCCTTGTGTTGCCACTGTTTAGTCAATGAAACAGCCCAGAGGTCATTTGCCCTCCTCACTCTCTGAAGCAGACTTTGCACCAGCCACCTGACCAAACACTGACATTAACTGAATTTCTGGCCACTACTTGCTACGAAAAGACATAAACCTTGATGTGATCCTGGACCAGTTTAAGAAGTCACTGCCAAAGAATCATTCTCTGATATCAGGGTGAACTACAGCATCCTTATAAGAGTGAAAAAGAAAAAAAGAACCACCTTTAATCTAACAGCACTGAAATTGGAAACGAGGAATTGCATAGAAATAAAAAAGTCCACTGAAGACAGAAAAAAAAACAGCTAAAAGATAAAATGCTTATGAACAAAGGACACTGTTTTAAGACATCACAGTGAAAGTACACTATGCAGCAAAAACATTTTAAAAGTCTTTTTGCATCAGTTCCACACATGTACATTTCACAGAAGGGTGGTAAGAAGACATCCTGCAGAAATTAAGAGCTTTGTCCAAATCAAGAATATAAGAAATAGAATAATCTAGAAATGTAAATGTATAACAACCATAAGGAAAACCAAAAAGATGAAGAATGCAACCTGTTAAAGGCACAAACAGTATGAAAAAAACACCTGCGTCCCAACACAGAAGTAGAACACTTGCCAATGGTCACCCAGTGGTGGTCAAAGTGTTATGGAGAGGTAAAAGAAGACAAAACCATAACAGACTAGTTAAATGAATGGTTACTGTTCATCATACAAAAGGTTTCCATTTTGCAGCCCTTCTCTGCAGGGGGAATATGCTAAAGAGCTGCTTCAAGGCTGAGGATCAGCAGAGGGAGTCCCAGAACAGATCAGCCCAGACTGTGCTCATTCACACCTTCTTAAAAATCTGGGTATCGTGAGTTGTAATTTAATATTTGCATTAACTTTGGCATTGAAACGTGATGTCAATTTTTTTTAGAGATCTCAAAGAACTGGAAATTGCATATATCAATTTTCAGGCTACGTAAAGTGGTTATATCAAGAAGAAAGCACGGAATTATAACACATTCAAATACAATACAACTAGCAAGTATCCAATTGACTTTTGTACTAGGAGTCATGTCTCACAAATTGATTAAAGTTCTTTCGAGGAGCAACGAGTGTGTGGAGTAAGATGATACAAAAGGACCTGAAGATGTCCATTTGCAGAGACTCTTAAAGAAACCACACTGTCAGTTTAGTTGTCTTTGCATACATAAATTATTTTTGAAATTACAAGAAAAAATTACCAGAAATAAAAGGCCAGTTACACACTGAAGGAATTTTACCAAGGTAGTCTCCCAGGAAGCTACAACAGAGGCTGTGCTGCTCAATAGACATGCAAATGGCCTGTAGAAGTCTGGATAGTGACAAAGTTTCAGGATGACGATATGTTCACTGACCCTACAGCAGAGGCATCATCAGGCAGGAAAACCAGCACTAACATATTGATGGTCTATAAATTAACTGAACTACTGCTGCTCAGGAACATGGCATAAGAATGACCTTCTGAGTCAGGTTCATCTAGCCTAATATTCTGCCTGACTGTTGCCAATAACAAAAGTTTAGAGACAGGTATGAAAATGCAGTTAATGGTCCTTTCCCAGCATACTACTCTCCCAGCTCCTGACAGTCTGTGGTGCAGGTATCTCCTGAACCAGCAACATTCCCTCTGCATTATTTAATAGCCATCGATGAAGTTTTCCTTCATGAATTTGTTTAATTACTTTTATAATCCATGTAAATTTGTGGTATCTGTACTATGCTAAAGTAACACGTTCCTCAGTGAAATACTGCATTTTATGAGAAGAAATTAGGACAGTTCTTTGAAAATGACATCTCGGTGTCCAGTAGTCATCAAATGAAGAAGCTGCTATTAAAAAAGGGAATTAATTGGAGAGGTGTAGCAAGCAAAATAGGAAATATCATAAAGCCACTGTGCTGATGGATGGCATGCTCACATTTTGATCACTGGACCCAGTACTGGTCATTCCAAGAAGGAAATGGTGGAACCTGTAAAAGAAGAGTGTAGGGCAACAGAAAGATTACCATATGGAAAGTCTTTCATAGGAGGATATTTTAAATAAAGTAAGATATTTCAATCTGTAAGAGAGATGAGGAAGGAATGATGTGATAGAAATATATGAAAAACACTTTGAAAAGGGAAGAATTCAAATATAGGAGTCAGAAACATCTCTTCAGTTTCCATAGTTCTTCAATTTTCTCTTCTCCTAGAAGTCATAGCCCTAGAACATCCATAGAGATTGATTTTATTTTATTATTTTATTTTTTTTTTAGGTTTTTCCAGAAGAGTTGGAATAAGAGGAGGAAAAAGCTACAAGTAGTTGTCCCTGACATTTTGGGTATTACTGTAGGACTTGGGATAAATGGAAAGAAATCCTAGATGTAGTTTCTGCTATTTCAGAAAGCTCACAGTGAGACAAAGTGTTTAATTAACATGGATTTTAAAGATATTTTAATATCAATATGTTTCATTTAACAAATCTCCATGTCTCGCTAAGGGAATATCCTTTTCTGATTTGAAAGTTCTTGTCCCAGACAGCAACAGCCTCACAGTATTTCTAACCCAGCGGTGTATACAAAAGTGTTTTGCTCTTTCATTATATTTTTTCATTCCATAATAGTCAAGCAAAGTGATCTAACTGGAAAAAAATTACTTGTTTTGCTTGAAACTTGCGTACCATGATTATATTTGGAGATTCTTAGCATGAATCAAACCAGACAAACCACGGGATACCAGCTAAAGCATGGCAGGGGAGCCAATAATTCCATCATTTATGCAACACAAGAATCACTATATGCCTGAAAGAACTAAGGTGAAACTATTTGCTGAAATTCTTATGAAATACAGCATTCACCCTGTTCATGAACTTTTATACAAACATCATTTTGTTTCTTCATGAACAAAGTAAATTATCTGGCTAATCTAAAATTCTTCTCGAGATTAAATGCATTTTCACTACATGGAAGAAATAATACCATCAAAAGTTATACCTACTAAGATATAGAAGATATGACGAACAGATATGATAGAAATCATAGACATGTTTTCATAAAAAGTGAACATTGAAGTATTTATCATTTAGGTACAAAAGCATTGAAGAAGAAATTCACAACTGTGGATGTTGGTGTATGTGTGGAACAAAAAAAAGGAGTATGTAAGTAATTTTATTCCCTTTCAATAGGACTTAACTAGTGGTAAGGCCCACTTTTTTTGTTTTACTGTTGCAGCTATCTCAGATGTTATTTTTCTAGGGGTAAGCATGGCTATGCAAATATGTCCAGAATAACTTTGCATATCTGTGTTTGCTTTTACAACTGGCATCCACCAGGCCCACAAATTAGAAAGCAAAGCAAATCCAATCTTTGTTTTGACTGGGCCCTTCCAAAATGACACTCCATTAAACCTGTGCTTTAGCCCTTGTAAACATGTGCTAGTCCATTAAATTCATTTTACTGACAGCGGTTCTTACACCTTTGGAGCACTGATTTCTACTGGCTATTTCATCCCTTCACACATATTAGCCTGGTCACTCTGTGCTACTCACCTCAGTCCATTCATAGATGTGCACACAGATCTTCCTGGGCAATGTCACTTTTGAGAGCCTACTGTTCGTCTTTACTTTCCACTTCAGTTTTCCACACTGCTCAGACATGGAAGACCTTCCCTCCCTCATGCCCTTACTACTACTTTCCTTCTAAGTAAGCTGATTTCTGCCCTTATGAACATAAGGAGCAACTTTAGAACTACATGAAAGTATTGCTAAAAATCTAGACTTTTCTCTATGTTCTTCTAGAGAGTAGTTCAAAATATAAGCTCTTCAGGACAGAACTTACCTTTGTGTGTACTGGACAGATAAGGCACTGCCTAGAACAGTGACTGATAATAATACTAGGAGTAATAGTGTTATTAGTATTAGTAGCAATAATAATAATGATGATGATTTCTCAGAAATCCATTCATTTATAGCTCTGCAATTCTGATAGTCACCTTTTGAAAATGTTTCATTAGTTTTATCTGGTCTCAGATTTGTTTGGTACATATTTTAAAATACCTAGTTTGCATTTCTCTTTTTTGTAAACTAAATCAAGTTCTTTTGAATGTGTTATGCAGTTGTGTATCCTGTGTTTTCTGTGTGCCAGATTCTTTTAAAGAGTTTGTACAGAGCTCAGTTCTCAAACAGGGTATTTGCTGCTCTGGTTTCCTAGAGGGGATCATCTTAAAACTTTGGGAAGAGAAAAGAGATTGGGAAATTGAAAAAAGAAATACCCATATGCAACTGTTAGAACAGTGAAGGACTTTCTGAAACATCTCTATAACCCAGTTGTCCTCTACACAAACAAAATATTCAGAGAAAAATTAACTAAACTGTAGCATGTGCCTTACAGCAGGATGGAGATGGTTACCATCCCTCTGCATGCCTTGATAGAAACTCAAGTGTCTAAGTTGGAAACAATCTGTGGTCCACAAAGGAAAGGAACATGTATCCTTTCCTTGTATCCAAATATATCCAAGCCTACATTTTTTAGAGAGAGAAAGATAATCAGCTCCCTGAAGTAAATAATTATGAAAAAAATACCAAAGAGTCAAGACTTTGGAAATCTGGAATGTCTGAAGTTCCATCAGATAATAACGTATGACTATGGTGCTTAGCATCAGAACAGATATATTACATCAAACATTTTAAGAAATTATACATAAAGTAGACAGATTAGTATTTCCTTCTCAAACTTTTGTTAGTGATTTCTGACATTAGATAGCAATCTCTGTCTCTCTCTCTCCCCACTCTAACCAACTTGTTTCTTTTTAAAGAAATCACTAGTTGTATTTATGCTACTTCTCATATAAAAACACTAGTCAAATTACAATGGTCAAACTGGGTATCAAGACAATATTCCACGAAATCTCCAGAAAAGAAATAGAAAAGTAATGATGACCAGAACGGATCCTACTATTTTTCAAAATAATTACGATGTTCTTGTTTTCGATCAAAGAAGAGGTAGTCATCTAACATATATGGATTTCATTATCATAAGGGAAATTGTTTTCAAATTGAAATATGTCTGCTGTGAAGTCTGCAAAGTTGGTCAACACAGCAATTTCACTTCATCTGCATTTTCTTCCAGGTTTATTTGAAAGGTACGTTACCAAGTCAAAGAGAGAGTGAAACAGCAGAATTCTCTAAGGGTGAATTTATTTAATAAGACAGATCCTGTTTAATATCTTAATTAATGACTTTTATAGGAGAAAAAAAGGAGGATGGTAGTAATGAAATTTGCTGATTAAACAAAGATAACAAGTCACTATTGAAGCAGAAGAGGACAAGGAGTGATGGATGGCCCTGGAATAATAAAAAAGCAGAACAAAATTTAAAGGACTAATGACAGCAATTTTTGCCATTAGCCCATCATCTGAATGCAGTGAAGAAAGAGCAGGGTAGTGATACATTGATGGATCACAGAAGTATGAACCATCAGACAATGCATCTCCATCACTCGCAGTCTACAGGCAGATGCCTAAGGCCTGATGTCCACATTCCGTCTCACCCCCCATTTGGCAGCTCACAAGACCTTCCAGCTGCAAACCGACTGTGGCAGTCCAGTGGAAGTGCACTGAGAGACCACATAGTTGCACTGTGCTACATATACAGCTCAACAGAGGCAGAAAAAGATGTGGGATATGAATTCTCTCATCCAAGCTAAAACTGAAACTCCCCTGGAAGGAGCTGCAATTATAGTTGCAGCTACTGCTCTTAGGCAATGAGGAGGACACTGTATCCCAAAAGTGTCTTTGTGCATGTCTTTTCTTAAGCAAGGACTATGACCTGCTGATAGCAGCATGACCTGTAGATGTGACCAGGCCAGTCCATCTTGTTTTTCTGCACTCCAACTTCCACATTATCTTGGACGTTTCATGACATGAATGTATACAAGTGGACTCTGTGTTGACCACTGCCTGAGCCAGTACACCCTCCCAGCATCTACCTCAGTGGGACTGTGTTAGGGGCATACAATTAATCATCAGGAATCAACTCCAGGTAGAATGACCATCTCAAGCTCAATTTTGTCAATGGCAGACCTAAACTGATGGTGTACAGACTTATTCAGAGGTCTCTTTCTGCCACATGCTCCACAGCACCTATGCTATCCAATTTATACCATTTTCCAGGATAACTTCCTTGTTATCAGAGGTAACAGAGATTGATGGTATTGTTCCAAGGATGTCAAACAGGTTTTGAACTTATTAAGAACTTGAAAAGAATGAATATGGCAGAATTTGAGACATCTGATGTTGGGCTATTACATGTTTCTACAGTATTGCACAGAGGCTTTCCTTACTAAATGTGGGAGAGCTTACTTATTCCTGGTACACAAACCTGAAGACAAAATACATCCTTTAGCGTATTTCATTATATTTATTTGACTGATGAACTGATAGTGGGGTCATAGTTTTTAATACCAAAATAATTTTTAAAATCTATCATTTCTAGTTTATCTGAAATGGGAGAAATAAACCTCAACTGTCATTTGCTAATCTAACTTTCTGTTGCTATCACTATACAGAAATGGCATGTGTTCCAAAAAAAAGAACAGTGAGCATCCATTTAAGGTGTCAGCAAAGGAGATGCAAAAGGTGTAATTCAATCTAGTGAAAACCACTGAGATTGTTTTTGAAGAGGAAAAATCTTGCCCAAATCTTTGCTTTCTACCCTCATTTTTGCAGAAGGATGCGATTCTTCAGCAGCTAAAGAGAATCCTGGCCCTCTAATCCAAAAAATGTGTCCTCAGAGGTAGCAGTCTTCAGAGACAAAGATGCATAAAAACTGAGTGATTGTACTTCAAGATGTTTTAGAATATACGGATGCCAGATTAACAAGGACACAACAACTACTATTGACAAGGTTTCATACCTGACACTGTGGTCTGATAAGAAAAAGAATCAGCCTCTATGACAGTCTGCCAGATAATTTTGCATGCATATTGAGTGAGGAGGGTAAAGAGAGCCCCCACCTAAGTAACTGGTTTTGAAATTCCCCCTTAAGACTAAGTCTCATAACCCATAACAATACTCCATCATGTTTAACACTTGCACTAACTAAAGTTCATGGAAATATTTTCCAATTCTTTTTTTTTTTTTTTTTTGTAATGTAGAGTGGAAAAAAGCAGATTTCTCAAACCTGGAACATTTTACAGAAATCTTTCATTCCAATAAAAGAGTTCTTAGCCTTGGGATAGACCTTCTGTCCTCGCGACCCAGGACATCACCCCCAAATAGCCAGTGGGCACTCAAATACCACAATCTCCATGGAGTCCCACATTGAAGTCCCTGTGCTATCAGACCATTTCTAACTGAATTTTCTGAACAACAAATATGTAGTTATTCATTGAAAATGAAGCAACACTGACAGGAAATACTTGGATGTTCCACCTGGAAAACTCAGAGATACTTCAAAGGCATGTTCCTCTTTGTGGAAATACTGTTCTAATTATTCCCATAGAGAGGTGACATTACCCAAAACAATTTTTAAATGTGCGTTTTATTCCTTTCCAGGACCAGTGATAGAGCAGGTGATTAGATTAAGCTAGATTTTAAACCAGATGAATAGCAACCACCTTACTGATGAGATGTCAGTCTTAGGTAGGGGGGGTATTACTCAGTATTAAAATATACTATTTACTTTGTCAGTCAGTCTCAGGTGTCACTCAAAATCCTAGACTGGGAGTGGCAGTGGAATTTTATTTTACTTTTGAGGTATGTCACAGCTACCTTTATCAGAACAAATGAAAATCAAAAACACTACAACCACAAGAAAAATGAGAAACTGTAATACACTAATTTGTAATACAGCTAGGAGGATTCAGAAGAATGCTATTTAATGTAAACTGTTATGTGAGGATGATATTTCATTTTGATTTACCTAATTAAAGAAGATCCTAGAAATGCAGTAACCATTATTTTCCTAATAGATAACTCCAGAAGAAATTGTAGTTGACTGTTGACAAGAGGTCATAATTTCTCTCCTTCTGATCAAGTGTAAGTCATACATCTAATTTGTCCTTGTTTTGGTTTAGAGAGAGAGCTCTGATTAATTCCTTTAGGTTTTAGAAGGAGGAATAGCTTCCATTGACATAATTTAGTCAGTTTTTAAACCATATTAGGGTTTCATTGAAGCTGTTTTGCCATCATAATCTTACATTGTAATGGCTTCATAATGGCACAAAGGTCCTTATAGACTTGCTGTGAAATAGTTTTCCCATAATAACTTCATATCTCTGACTACATTGTAATGATTTCATCATGAGGTCATGGACTAGCAATGAATCCCTTTTGCCACTGAAATCTACAGTTCCTCATTATAATCTCAGTCACTGTTATGGGTACTCCACTGGTTAACAACAAAACCATATCTTTGTGATGTGTTAGTCTTAAATAATATTATCACCCTAATGATACAGTCGGGAGTTAGGGGGGTTAGGAAAGAGTAAGCCATCCCCTTTCTTATTTCAGCATTTCAGTTCAGTATTTGATTCAGAGGGCTGAGGATGTGCAGTAAGGCTACTGAACTGCCACCCCTTCTCTCGTAATGAAAGGGAGTGGTGGCTACACATCCTGCAGGAACAGGGAATTTTAAAAGACAAACAAAAACCCTGAAAGAGATCCTTTACTGCTTTTTGGCCCCAATTTGGTGAACACTTAAATTCATTCCTCTTCAGCAACAAGTCTAACTATGTGCTTAATTTTAAACCTGAATTCAAATCTCCTTAACTTCAGTGAGACCTAAACACATGGCCAGGTGTTTTCTTGTATCAAGACAGACTTGGGTACATTGTCTGCAGACCTGAGCTCACATTCTCATGTCAGACATCTCAACCTAGGTGATGCAAAACATCCGAAAAAGTAATGTGGGTTCTGAAACTCCTACAGGTTCAGTGGAACTATCAAACCCTACAGGTATGGATTTACACGGAATGCTCTGCAATAGCCTCAGCTCTCCCATCAGACTCACAGCCCTCTGATCCCACAGCTCACCACTTCTATAGGAAATTGTACCTACTCTGTTGTTTCAGCTTTTCTATAGCAACAGGCATGCTCTTGATACAATTTACTTGATCAAGCTGACCTAATGAAGTAGATTATTCTCCCTAGCCTCTCACCACCAGCTGTGTTCTGCCAAACTGCTAAAATCTTTCTTGTCCCATTTTCTCTTCCTTGTGAACTTGGAATAGTATGGTCTCAACAGACTTGCACTTTAGGCTACTGAAAACTTGAATTGCAATTGTTCTGCAATCATCTCACCATAAGCTCTACACAAATTGATGTTTGTTATGCTGCCACTGCTGCTGCACAAAAAACCTCCTACCTTCACATCACTTGTTACTACTCCTAAAGAGGAGGAAAACCAGTTCCCAAGTCAAAACACAAGTTATCTATGTTATCTGCTCCCTCAGAGAATAAGAATGTACCCTAGGGGTGTTGCTGCATGTGAAAGCTCTTTAGAGCTAAGAAGGAAAATTGGAATGGTGTCATTCTCTTAACATCTCCTCAGCTTCTCTAAAACTGATGACAAAAGAGCTGGGCAACAAGGATAAGCATGGGCACAGTCACTCTTGACATTGTCTCCTCCAGTTTAACACAGACAGTATTATTAATGGAGATGGCGATGGTAGATAATTTCCATCTGCTGTTTTTCTTTTACTGTTGCATCCATCTCAAATGCTATTTTTCTAAGGGTTAACATGGCTATGCAAATATGTTCAGAATAATTTCACAAATCTGCGGTTGCATTTACAACTGGCATCCACCAAGAAAGTGATACTCTGCAGAATACACCGTGAATAAGGAACTTTTTTAGTTAGTTGCCAAACTCAAAAATAAAAGTCACATCAATTTGAACAGAATATTTTTCAATTATTTAACTTAAAAAAGTAGTTTTTCCACCCAACACAAAAATGTCCTTTTGAAACCAAAATGAAAGGCTTTGTTTTCAGACACTTGTTATAAAATTATAGAATTTATTTGAGGTACAACTTTAAAAAACCTCTGTTCTCATCCTCCATTTATTTGACCAATGGCTCAGCAGCCCGTGGATGAGAAAATCTTGGTTTGAATACTTTCCACCACCTCCAAACAAATTGTTATCTACAGTTTCACTAAGTTCACTTAGGTTTTCCCAACTTCAATGCCAATTTTTTTCCTTCAAACTCTTTCATAAATTATTTCTAGAAAGAATTAAAGTGGATATCTTACCAAATATGCTCATTGCCCCTTCTGCAAATTGCAAACTTCCCGAAAAAACAAACAAACGAACAAAAAACCCAAAAAACCCCAAACCACTATAAATTCATTTACCAAGGACAGTAAGTCACAGTTCCATATCTTACAGAATAAATGAAGGAAGAAAAGTATTTCTCCTGTGTTTTAATATGACCTACTCGCCCACATAGAAAAAGATTATTTTAAAGAAATTGTATGCAAATCCATAAAATAAACAAAGCCTCTTTTCATGAGCTCCAGTCAAATAATCTGAAAATAATACCGTGAAGAATTTATTTAGAGAGCTGAGCACTTCCCTGAAAAAACACACACTGACGCAGACAAATGACTTTTAGTTTCAAAAGTGTGACTGCACAGTTTTAATCTTTATATTGACTTTATAGCCAACAACCTTAATCTGTCCTAATATTCGATAACAATAGTCAATACTCATTATCGCCATGTGAAAATGGTCTTCCTGGGCCAGCCACCTACTTAATATAAACTCTTACCAAACCCTGCTACATTTGGTTGCGTAGCTTTAAATATATATGTTTAATTTTTTCCACTACAATTTGTAGTGTTTGGCACATATATCCAAGTCAGAATGGCTATTACAGAAAATGGTATCAGCCATTAAATTCCTAAAAAATTAGATAAATGAAGTCTAAAGTCCAAAATCCTTCTGATCTAAGTGAAAAACACTTTGACTTTTTAACTGTATGCAGTTGTACTGACTCAGATGGTAGCATTCTTCACCTCTGCCATTTTTCAATATATTTTTAAGCAACAACTAAAAGAGTATAGCCTCAGCTGAAAAAGACTGGAAAATTAAGGGTCAAAATAATGCAAGATGCTCGTAACCTTGAAGAGGTAAAATGTATTAAAAAAGGGGAGTGGAAATTCTGTAATACTTCCAAGTGTACACAGAATATAAAGCACTGCTAGACAACAACATCACCCAAAGGATATTACACAAATGACCTTACATCTAGTGCACCTAGTGAGACTTAATATCAAGCTTTTCTACACACTCTATGATATTAGAGAACTCGGAAGGGGGGGAGGGGGAGGGGGGGGGAAGAAGAAGAAGAAAAAAAATACCTGTAGGCCAGAGTGTGGGAATAACTAGATAAAGAATAGTTAGATAAGCAAGATGTGTTGAAGTCAGCTGCATATTTGCTGTAAGGTTAGGAAATTCAAGCGGCTTCCTTGGAGTGTCTGCAGGGAGTATTACTTGCATGTAATTTTGCTTGAGTGTTTACTATCTCTGAGCAAAGCAGCAAGACTTGTGAGCATCTCCAGTTCACTAATTTCTCAACCAGTGGAAGCTGCCACTGGGAAGTGCCCTTTAATACCACCAGACAATGTTCTGAAAAAGCACATTCCAGAAGCAGAAAATATTTGAGACTATGTCAGTAGCTGACATGTTAGTCCTGGAGGAATGATACACCAAAGCTCTGCTTAAATTTGAGCTAAGCTACCAGTGAATTCAATATAAAGAATTCAATATAAAAAGGCATATCAAATATACTTTATCAGCCTAGAAGCATAAACTTCTTAGGTTTTCAGGGAGACGGTGTATCTTAAATCATGTTATGCTTTTAAAAATCTCAACTAAATACACTTACTAAATGTTTATTTTGCAGGTTAGACTTGTTGGGAGTTTTGGTGTTTTTTTTAAGCATACACCAAAGAAGGAACTGTTTTCTTAAATATAAAACCAAATATGTTTTATGCCATTCCCTTTCTGCCCATGTGTGTGTACTCCAACATGCTGGTTTGGTCCCAGACTGCAAAATCAAATGAACTGAGTCTAAAGTCACACCATAATGAATTAAAAGTGACTTTGCCGACATTAGAGACATATAAAAGTAGCTTGTGGGGAAAACTGACACCATTGCAGAGATATTGAGCTCCATATTTCATATATGCACAGCAATCCTAGATTCTGCACCTCTTACCAAAGAAAGGATCGAAGTGAGGAACAGACATTGAAAACCAATCCTTCCATGTCTCCCTTAAAGCTAAAACAAAGACGACTTTTCTTGACAATTCACATATAAGCAGCTCCAGTTCTGGCAGGTTTTTCCATTCCTTGATGCTCAGCTGTTCCCTCTTTCTTCACCTGCCATTCCAGAACCCACTGGAATGAAATGTAGTGGACATGAGCAGAGGTTGCAAAGACAAAATATGCTGTGAGACAAGAAAATATATTCTTTCTGTCTTTTCCACTCCAACCAATCCTTGATCTCCCTTTTACAGACACTCGGTAACAACCTCTGCTCTGCTCCAAAAGATGGTTTAATGTAACCCTGCCAGGTGATCAAACATGATGTTTCCTCACACATCGAGAAGAAGGAATTTGAGGCAACCATATCTTTCCCCTATTTTAGGAAGCAAAAAATCTGGAGATAAAAAAGAATGGAAAAATCTCTCCAGGCTGAAAGTGCAGATCAGTTCCCTTACCTTTACTAGATCTACTACTCCAAACGCAAGTTGTTGTTAGTAAAGCAGTGATCACACAATAAAACACCCCACCATAGTATCTTGAGTGTAAATATAAATATTAGAGAGAGATGCCAAATCTCCAGTGTCATAGTTGCCTTTGCAATTTCTGTGAAGTCATGATGCTTACCTCCTGCAAGGTAAGTGTTAATTACAGTATGTAGACAAAAGCTAATGACTTGTTTTGGAGTTAATGTCCCATTCAAAAGGGATTACTAACCACATCAAGCAATTAATGGCACACATAATGCTTAAAAAATTAACGTTGGTGGCATAGTTGACTAACTATTTTGAAAAACTGGTCATTCCTTGGAGATTAATGGGCAATTTTCTGTCAGAGTGCAGGGTGCACTCTGGTAGAAAACTGACAAAAGGGGCACCATCCTCAGGGGATTATTTTTAACAATCCATTTTGTTGTGCATATTTAAAAGGAAATTTAGTAGATATCACTGCCATTCCAGAAGTATATTCTCATTTATTTTTCCCTTTAAACATTGTAAGCCAATATATGACAAGTTATACTGGACTGAATATCTAGAATCTAAAATGACTAATTACAGTTGAATAACCACAAGGTGTAAAATACTGCATAAGGATTTTTTTTCCAATTGCTTTCATTTAGGTTTGTTAGACAAGTAAGTATCAGCAATGTAGGCAATTAGGTTTCACTTAAATCAGTCACAATCAATTAATGTAAACTGTTTCACTATTTTTGCCTAAGTGTCTCCAAGCAGGTACTCTATTTTAAAGTACAAAATTTCAGAAGAGACCTGTCTGATTAAAGAAATGCAATTATGACTATAATGAATGTGATTCTTAATAGAAACTTGAAATATGTCTTTTAATAACTTCTATACATTCTTCCTATAAAGAAATGCCCTACTTTAAAACTTGGACTTTTTGAAACCAAAACTTAGACAAGGTTCTGTTTTGTTTCCCAACTTACCAAATTGGTTGACTTACACGTGCATAAAGACTGATCAGATGTGTAGCACCCAATATAGACTTAGGACAAAGTATAAAATGGGTCAGTGGCTCCCAACCATCCCAGCCTAAGGGCTGCTGCTGCTGCTCCTACCTTATTTCTCTCCCAGAGTTCACCCAGCTCATTAGCTTCAACTCGCCAGTCCACCTCTGGTGAAATTATACATCATTACCAAGGGTGAACTCTGTGGGCCTGGATCAGACCAACATATATGGTCAATTTACAGGTAGGAGAGAAAAAAGTTTCAGAGTGAACATATTGCAGATCGATTTCTCTTGCATAGAAGTCTTCACAAACTAAGTTCCTCTTCCAGAGGCTGCAGAATTGTTATAGTTATTCAAGAAGTTCTCCTGAGCAGACCTCATCCTGCCATTGAGATTATGTCACAGGAGAAACAGTAATTAACCTGCTTCTGGAGAAAGAGGAGTAAGGGTGGAAAAGATAAAATAAATGAGCAGCCATTGACTCTGTCAGATAAAATTCTGCAACAGTCTAGGCTTTCCTGAGAATGAGCAGGCAAGTGAAAAAAGGAAAGCATAAGGGAATTAAGCAAGCTTTAACGAGGCTATTAAAGGCCACTTGGGTAAATAACTTTCTTTTCCAGGACTGTTCTGAAAACAAGTAATTTTTCTTTCTTTCATTCAGGATTTATACATTGTAGCCACTAAAAGCAGACCAGTGCAGGGATCCTAGCAGTCTGTTTCTGAGCAGTTTCCCTCCACCCCTTGCCTTTGCTGTCATGGCTTTTGCTGCAAGGCTTGGCAGTGGTCCACAGCTTTGTCCCAGTGTTCTGGCAGCTCCTCTCCAGCATATGGTCTGTTTATAATTCCCCTGCTGTTACTCAGCCAGGGAGACCATACTCTCTCCTTGCTACAGACCTTTGTTCAGAAACAGGGAACCAATTTTCTCCTTATTAAGGGGGCACAGGGAGCAGAGGGAAGTGAGCAGGTATTTTCATCAACCTTACACATCTAAGCTGTATGCTGGTATAGAAGCTTGCTTTCATTGAATAGCCAGTCAAGACTTCAGAGGGCAATTCAGACTCTGGTGTGGAGCACTGTTTAGGAGTATGTGGCAATCAACCTTCTTCCCCCCCCCCCCCCCCCC
>VZRW01010435.1:0-62739 GCA_013398125.1 Aegotheles bennettii
GATCCTGAACTCCACCATCTCCTTCCCCAGAGTCAAGAACTAAATGCAAATGGACAGTCAGGTATCCAGGACACAGAAGAAGTATGTGCAATGGAATCTAGTCTGATCTAAGGAACAATCTTATTTTTTTGTTCCATTTTATTTGTCTAGATGACTGTTTAAAGACTAGATATTATTCTTTCCCCGTAATTTTTAAAATTCTAACTGAATACAATTGGAAAGACTTCACAACTCCATAATCAGATAAAAATCTGAAGGCAAAAATGTAACTTTTAAAAAACTTACAGAAAGTTGTTTTTTTTACCCATTATTTTTAAGTTTCAGGTATCTTTTAGTATCAATATTCTACCTGATATGCAACATAACACTTTTGGCCAGAATGAACCTGTCATTTTTTCAATTGGCAATCACTTATGCTTGCTGAATTAATGTGAGCTTTGGTGTCTCTGTGTGGGTTACAGTAGGTGGTGTTACCACCTGCTTTTTGTTTTTCTGCTTTCAATCATTAGTAATAAAAATAGAATTAAGTTTACTATATGGCTGGAGTCCTGAGACTTCTGTCTTCAGATATGCCAACTGTCTTGTTTTGTCTAGGCAAATCCAACTTTGTGAGAAAAGCAAAGCAAAGCAAACCAAATCCCAGAAGACAGCTTTTCAAAGCTTAAAAATTTGCTTAAATTGTTTTCCCAGTAACTAAGTCAATTGAAAAATATACTATGGAAATAATATTCTGCATTAGAAATGACTCACCAGACAAGTAATAGGTCTATTCTACTGCTGCTTTCTTAGACCTCAGAGTATTTTTCAGAGTATCTCTTAATCTGAGTCACTACTTATTTGAGGTTTATTTCTGCTATAACAAAATGTTTACATCCAGCTTTTCATCACTGTGCATCAAAATTAAAACCTAAATGAGATGAAATGTGGTCAATTCACAAACCTTTTTCATTCATCTCCCTTTTTCATTTCTCCATTTTACTACTTCCTTTTCCCTACTATTCTGGTATTCCTGTTGATAACTCCTCTTCGTGATTCATACAGGCTGCACTATACTAAAAAAAAATGTAACTTGTTTTTTTTTTGTTTTTGAACATCACTTTGTTTGCAGTGCATGAGATCTCCCTTCTCTCTGTGGGTCTTCTATTTGGGGAGTGATATGTTTGTAACAGGGAACTGATTTTCTGCATTTGTAGAGTGTTTAGTACAAAAGGGACAAGATGCCTGACTTGGGGTGTTAGATCTCTACAGATAAAAGCAACGAGGACAAGATAAACTACAAAGTCTTGAAGGCGAAACAAAAATAAGGTTAATTGTGTTCTGTAAGGTATAGAAACAAGTGAAGGGAAACCCAAGAGAAGGAGAACATTGATTTAGTTACTAGAAGAGAACCTAATGATATAAGACCTCTTCCCTCATGGTGAGGGGTTCCTTCATTTCTAAAATTGAATGAGAGTTGATAACAATGACCAAAATGCAAGAATAGGATGGACGGGAGTCAAGCACAGCACTGACTGAAAGTAAGTCTGAAATTATTAAAATATATGAAAGTTTAAGTTATGTATGGCCGAGCAACCAGAAAACCACAAAAAATATTTTTCAGGTTTTATACAGACCATAGGCTGCAGATAGGGCACTTGAAAGCTACAGAAAAGTTTTAACTTGCATCAGGTAGGAATGAGTGGAAGATTCACACATTTTTTTAAAAGGACATCACCTGTTTACAATGAATCAGAGAGTAGAAAAAGTTATATAACAATTTCCTTTGCAAAGATTTTACTTCCAAGGAACTGCTTCTGAGCACGCAAAAAAGTGCACCTATAAATGTGGAAGAATTAATGAAAGGAATAACAGTAAGTAGAAATTGTGAAGCATTGCTCTTGCAGGTGAATGTCAATGGGGCTGAGGGGTCGAAATGCAATAGAACACAGTTTGATGAAATAAATGAAGAGTTCGCATGACAAGGTTAAGAACAAAGCAATATTTTTACCTCAGCTATTCTCTGAAGATCTCTGCTTTCCTTTCTACTCCTAGACCATAATGGAAAAATTGACCTTTCAGCACCCTTTTCCCTAATTTCTTGTGATAAATATTTCATTTTAATATACAAAACTGAGTTCAATATCCTATTCTCAGTTTTCAAGAGACAGGTTAGTACCGCTGCCCATGCTTTCTAGTGCATGTCAAGGCTCTCATGCCCTGGTCTTTCAAATGGAAATAAATTAAAATTCACAATTGCAGTTAACTTTCTGAAAAATAGAAAGAAAAAAATAAAAAAGAATGGTGAAGTGGCAGGATCTGGGAAAATGATGGAAGACTGTGAAACAGGAACTTGTGAGTCCTAATTACTGGTTTTGCTGCTGGTTTGATTTGAAATCTTGGGCAAGTGACAGTCTTTCTGCCTCAGCTACTCAATCTCTGTAACATGAAATGCAGCTGTACTCTGCAAAGACAGCTCATGAGTTTCTATTTCTGAGTTTATTCAGGACTTCCTTGCCAAAGTGGCTGTGATGGGCCCACTGAAAGCAGCGCTGAAATGGAGGGGAGTGGGCAATGCTCGTGGAAGGGCTGTGTCCCCGACCGCCTGTTCTTGTACTGCTGCTGGCGGCCTGCGCTGCAACCAGGGAAGCAGCTGCTCTGCTGACTGAGACAGCCTCCCCGATCCTCCTCCTCTTCCCTTACACCTCCCCTATCTTTGCCTGCCCCTCTCCATCTTGCAGGTTCATAAACATAATGATTGCAAATATGACAGTTATAAAATATAATACAAAGCAACTATCAGTTATGAACTGTTCTCGTTCCTGTCTCCCAGATCCTAAAACACATGTTCTAAGCATCCTAGCATACTGTGACAGCTCATTCAAAACCGGTAGGGACAGAAATTTAAATCCTGTAAAATTATTTCAGATACAGAATTTTATTTCACCCATATGATGCTATTTATAGATCAAAATAGCTAGATGGAGAATTTCAAACATACAGGAAGAGATGTCCCCAGTAATAAAGACGTGGCAAAGTAAAGACTAGATTCAGGATGCAGACACAAAAATCTGTTCATAGTTGCAACACTCCAGGAACAGTTGGAGAAAAAGAAATCATGTGCAAAACAAACAAAAGAATGAAATAAGGCAAACAATCTGCTTTTCATTTAGATTGAAGTAATTTTAAGCTAGTTGGTTTCCTTTGACTAGGCTATCTGCATAGGAACCATTTGAAATAATCTTTTTCTTTTATCTGCTGTCATAATTTCAGTTTGCACTGAAGTTGATGATGAGAGAGATTTCCAGCACACTTAAAGCTAACTGTATTATTCCTACAGCAAAAATCTGACTTGAGAATGTATTTGAATACAGTACAGAAATACATCTGTTACCTCTAAAAGTCAGTAGGTATGGTGCTATATAATAACAATCCCATATTTCCTTGTCCTGTGACAGATCTTAGGGGGAGAGGGGAGGTGTTTGGAAAAGAGGCAGGCACAAATTTATTGAGTTAGCTTGTATTTCAATGTAAGAATCACTCACATTTAGACTATATTTAATACAATTATTGCATATGCTTTTGTTGGTCCTTCACCATGGTGCCATCCTGCTCAAGGCAATATCTAAACCCTGTTTCCATGGCACCATTTACCTTCCCATGCCACTTGTTCTGTGTCCACTACTATAAAATCCTGAGAAATGTTGCATCATTGTACCAATACCAAGTTATCATCATAAGCTGTTGGAAGGTGGAAACAAAGCAACATGAGCCTTATTTCTTGATTTATTGGATCAGTGGGTTTTTTTGTGTTTTTTTTCTTCATCTGTAACCAAATAGCTACATTTTATTCACAGCACCATAACACTTTTCCAGTCCAGCTGTATCACGCCAGATTCAAAGGAAAATCCTGCAAGCTATATAGATAAGTACTATCTACAAGCTAGAAGTATACTAATAAACAATGCCCAGGAACATTCCCAGGTGTGTAGCCCGATATATGGATAAATTGTTAGATTGTTCTATGGCATGTTCTTTACTTGTGCTACCTAGCAAAAAAAAAAAAAGAAAAGGTCCTAAAGCTTTTCCAGGAGGGAGGTGGGATTAGAATCTTTCAGGGAGATGAGCAGATCTCTGATCTCTGCCATTCTCAATGGACACTTGGCATCTAAGCATCCATGAGCACAGGCAAGTTTTGGAGATTGGCAGATTTACTAGCAAAAAGTAAGTTAGACCATGTCAGATGGTTTCACTGCCCAACACCATTCCGAGGCATGTTTAGTTTACTTACATAGATGCAGCTACAATATCCACCCCATGCTGGAATGTTAAGGGCAGCAACCAGATCTTACAGTGATCTGAGCATGTTATATAAGGGCATAAAACTTATAAACATCTGGTTATAATTCATTATTCTTTTGTAAAATATACAAATCACATGAAGTTCAACAAGGCCACATGCAAGGTCCTGCACCTGGGTTGGGGGCAATCCCAAGCACAGATACAGGCTGGGTGGAGAATGGATTGAGAACAGCCTTGAGGGCAAGGAATTGGGGGTGTTGGTTGATGAGAAGCTCAATATGAGCCAGCAGTATGTGCTTGCAGCCCAGAAAGCCAATGATATCTTGGGCTGCATCAAAAGAAGTGTGACCAGCAGACTGAGGCAGGTGATTCTCCCCCTCTACTCTGCTCTCATGAGACCCCACCTGGAGTATTGTGTCCAGTTCTGGAGTCTCCAGCATAAGAAGGACATAGAGGTGTTGGAGCGAGTCCAGAGGAGGACCACAAAGATGAGCAGGGGGCTGGAGCACCTCTCCTATGAAGAGAGTCTGACAGAGTTGGGATTGTTCAGCCTGGAGAAGAGAAGGCTCCAGGGAGACATTCTAGCAGCCTTCCAGTACCTGAGGGGGGCCTACAGGAAAGCCGGAGAGGGATATTNCCCGGCACTATTTAAGGCCAGGTTGGCTAGGGCTTTGAGCAACCTGGTCTAGTGGAAGATGACCTTGCCCATGGCAGGGGGGTTGGAACTCGATGATCTTTAAGGTCTCTTCCAACCCGAACCATGCTATGATTCCATTATATTATGGGTTATATTTAATTCCTTACTAACTACACACTTAAGGAAGGTGTCTACATGTGTGCTAGGCATCAAAGATTTATTCCATAAAATCAACGGAATCTATACTGTGAGCTGAGGCTCCACTGATGAGACCTTCACTGATCATAACAGGAACTTCGATATCTAGTTTGCCTGTAGACACCTATATTTGACATTTTATTCCTGAACTGAGTTCTGCCTGAGACATTTCTGCTTTCCAGCATTGCCTATGGTCATTCTAAACACACGGACACTGGAAAGACAGAGTAATTTTCTTGATTTCAAAATTGTAATTGAAGAGAAAGAACCAAATGATAAATCAAGAAAGCACAGTTTTAATTTACACATGAAATCTCGTTTCTTCTCTGCTGTAGCATCTTGGCTAACTTGAAGGCCAGGTAGCTTGGAGTGCATAGCTTAGCTGAGGTGTAGCTCTCATTTAAAACTGGGACTGGAGAATATTCCAGCTCTCCTCAATGTACAGGAATAAGACCATGGGGAAAGCAGAACCCTCTAGCATGCAAATGTATGAAGCATCCACAACAGAGAGTGGGAAGTACTCAAAATATTTGGTGGATAACTTCTATGTGTCTCAATCTCCTCTCTCCTGTTTGGTGAGGACAGAAACTGTTGTTTCTCTTTTTCATTCCTTTCACTTCAAATTCCTTCCTGGTTGCTAGGAAGGTAACTTGAGTAACCCATTCACTGACAGTAACTAAGAAGCACTTGGAGTTCTTTCCTTTCCTTTTCTCTGTTTCCTGTTTTTCTGTCCTCCTTTCCATCCTATCTACAATCTTCCCCAGAATTCATATCTGGGGGAATTTATTTCTGATGCATAATTTTATTTAATACATAAAAATTGCATCTTTTTTTGGTAAACAACCCTAAAATTGAGAAATTGTAGATTGGTTGACTATGTTTTAGTTTTTATGGTTAGGAAATATTTCTGCTGGAGATACCAAAGCCCAAGTTATTCATAGTATACAAGTTCTGTTTCTCATAGTACCTAAACGTAATGATTTTCATAATCAATATTTTTTGAATTCAGTGTGTGAAAGCTAGCTACTTGTTACTATTGAACTGCTAAAATTATCTTAGCCAGTATTATATGTAAAAGATTTCTATATGAGAAGCATGCATTTCATCTGTAAAACCAGGTAACTTATATCAGCTGATTTTCATTTCCCTTGTTAATTTATTGCTCAAATGATTTTGTAATTCCTACAATAATATTACAAGTATCTGACTGTGACTGGGCAAATAGTGGCATCATGACCTATTTATATACTTTTCAAATATATTGTAATATGTGACATCTATAGGCTATGTAGCAATAAAAAAAAGACAAAAAGCATAAAACATTCCTGATGCACACTCTTCCAGTTACTCTACCAGTAAATGGTCTAGAGGGTTAGCATATTCATAAATACATATATTTTATGCAATTTAGTGACAGGAGTGCACAATTATCACATTGACAGTTTCCCTCATAATACATTCGCCTTCAGCAGTTTATGCTTTCTATTATGAGAATCCTGGCCATTTTATTACGTTTAGCACAAAGCACTTAGATAATATTCAGTGTCTGGAGGACTACATAAGATAAATACTCTGCCACTAATGGTGTAGCTTTTCCCCAATACACTTATAAGAACTCAGCTGTGCTACAGCTGTTTCCAAACTATTTACTGATGAAGAAATGGAGCAGTTTTCCCTCTGCCCTCTCAAACTTCATTTACTGGATTTTCTTTTTACTTTTCACCAAAAAATAACATTTTGGCATGTGAAAAACATTATTAACATGGAGAAAAAGGCAATCTTTACTAAACTACAGACTGTTCCAAAATGCATCCTCCAATTCTTTTGGTTTTCCTTCTTGCCTTTTCTTCTCTAATAGAAATATAAGACCGAAAACTGCAGGGATTAAAAGGGTCTCAGAAACTTTCTGTGTGATAGGCTCCTTTTCTACAGGCATTAATTATAACGTGCTTCATCTCTATGCACAACTGTATATACACTTGCATTACTCTCAGGAAGTTCACTTTTCTGATAATTGATGATGTTCTGAAAAGACATACAGTTCATATCCTTGTTCTGGCACTAGTATAGATGTGAGAAACCAGAATTTAAGCAATTGTATTGACAAAGACTTCCTATTTCAAAATTAGAAAACTCACTTTCAGGGCTAGACTAACAAGGGGATTTAGATTCTCAAATCTGGTCTGACTACATATGTACATAATATAAATGACACCTATCTACCTAAGCAGGATCTATCCATCTTTCTACCTAAGTCCAAAGATTTAAATCTCAGATCCACACTATGTTACTACCTCTAATGTTTCCTCAGAATCAAACATTTAATCACTAATTTTGTTCATGTTGAACATAGTGTACTAGGTATTGAGTAGGAAGCACCTAAACCCCCCCAGGAGACACAATGCAGACATTTTTTCACTTATTTAATCTACTCCCTCAAACTCTAATTCTAATGTTCTGCACTGAGCAGCCATCAAGACATGTATAAAATTTCCTATCTTAATACATAAATGCACTAAATATTACCCAAGAATTATTGTTCAGTGAACCAAGAAATAAATAATGATTATAATAATGCCTCTCTCGAGTATGTACCTCTTTCTTCATCAGTGCATCAGTACATCTCAGATTTCTTGATGGAATACTCAATGTCATTATTCACAGTTTATGAACTGGGAGACAGTAAAGTAAGTTTTTTTTGCTGGAAGTCATACAACAGGCTATCTTAAAACTAGGTCTCCTGAATCCCTGGTTAATGCACTATTCAGATAAGCTATCAACACGAAAGAACTGTTAAAGACAGAAGCAACGAGCTAGTTGCTCTTCATAGTGTAATACACAGTCTCTAGTTATTTCTCTGTTTCAATAGATGAATCACATAAAATGATTTAGTCTTGCTCTCTTATGCCAAGTGGAAACTTGAGATTTGGGATGCTTTCCATTGAGATGAAAAAGAAGTAGAGGGAATCTCAGCTGAGGTATCCCAAAATCGGTATCCCAAATCCCTTTCACATCCCATGTGATGTATTCAGTTCTCAGGCTTTTATAGGAAAAACAGAAGAGACAGTTGGGTTCAAAAAGTGTCTGTGTCTCACTTGCATTTCCACCACAACAGTTTGGCTGAATGTCTGAATAGTTGTTTATAAGCAGATGTGTTCACTTGTCCATCCTGCATAGTTTATGCTTGTAAGATATGAAAAGCGATTAGCACAGTGATAAGTCTGAGCTAATAAGCCTACTGTAAGGGAGGGTATATTAGCTTAGGGTCAGCATGCTTGTTAGCCACATTCAAATGCATTTCATTTGCCCTAGAGCAGGACAGAACAATCTTGCATTTATCTAGAAAATAGCCTTTTAGACCCAGAACCAACAACTGGTTCCCTCAGCTTCACACAAAGTGCCTGACTCCTCTGCAGTCAGCAAAAGCTCCACTGAGCTGGTGTTTCCAGATGTTTTGCTACAGCTGCAAAACACTGAGCCCAGGGTACAAATAAAGAGGTGTGTTGAGTAAGCCACACGAAGCTGTAGTCTACAATGGCTGCTCTGCACCCAGTACTTACAAAGCTAGTTTAAAGGTGGCTCAGAATGTGTACGCAATTTGCAGAGGCGTTAGACTAGTACAGACATACAAAGTAAGTCTCATTCTGAACATTTATTATCTGGATACAGCAGCCAAATGACTACTTCAATATGTCACTTCAAATTTTGATAAGGTGATTAGTCTTGGCTGACTACTTCAAAGAGTAACTATCCTTTGAAGTGATTTTGAGCTTTTGCACACATCTCTGTAAAACACCCATTACAGCCATTTTCAGGAACCATGTGAGGATAACACATATAAAATATATCTTGAAGGCTCTGATCCACTATTGGACATAGAAATACAGCTCTTGCTGAAGTCAATGAGTTGCATATGATCCTCACACTAACCACAGGAAATGTTTCCACACCTTGACCCTGCTGTGCACACATCTCTAAAGCTCCACCCCGATGATGTGTTACCTGTTTTCTGTCTCACTAAGAAATTATGTTAGAAAAACTTTCAAGACTGATGCTATAGCACAAAGCTATCATAGCCGGCTTGTAAAATATACAGTCTGAAATAGCACAGCTTTCTGAAATGTCTGTATTAAGAATGACATATGTACCTGATTACATATAGAAAAGTACCATACAGCTATGACCTGAAATGATGAAGATACATGTTTGAATAAACCTTAGGCAGAAAGGGACAACTGTCTGCCACGAACTGTCTGCCGCAACCATCTCTCTGCTGCCGGCTCCCCCTGCTCCTCCCAACTCTCCCCAGGATGCATTTACACTGCTGACTCTCTGCTGGGACAACTCTACATGGATGGACAGGTGGTGAATGGTGCTATGCTGGTCCTCCCTGCCACTCTCCTCCCTGCTGTGTGGCATCACAGTGACCCTGCCTGTCACCCAAGGCCATGCTGCTTCTCCTCACCACCCACCACTGTGCCGCTGGTCCTCCCCACACATTGCAAGCTCCGTAAAGGCCTTGAACATCAAATTTGCAGGGGTCTATGTGACACCATAGTAGTCCCATGAAGGAGAGGAGGCCTTGACTGACTCTAAGTGCAGCAGATCATCTAGCAGCGAGCATCTCCCACACCAGGCATGGTAGAAGAGCCAAACTGTTCAATGTTTGCCAATAGCAAATGAGCTACAGAGATTTTGCAGCTGTGAGAATGTTTCTCTAAACTAGAAAAAAGAAAAATTCCAAAGCAGCTGCTGGACAATGGCATCAGTAAAGTGATGTTTCTGACTACTCTGCTCACGATATCTCTTTTTTTCCCTTTTCTCCCCCTATTCTCCCAATTATACATGCATATATTTACACTCCCTTAATAAATTCAATTGACTAAATCCACCAGATTTGATCTTCAGTAGAAAAAAAAAATGACCTAAAATTGTTTCTGAACAATTAATCTGGAAGTCTAGCTAGCCAGCCTCTTCTTCCTCAGAAATAATATTTAAAAAATAATATTATTAAAATATTTTAATCTTCATTGGAGCAAAATCAAGACATTTCAAATTTTTTCATGATGAAGATGAGATGCAAACACTGCTATTAAAGAACAGCGAAAAGGTAAACGGTCAGATGCTCTGCTTGGTGCCTATACACTGCTTGCTTTTATTCAGGGACTTGACTCTATATCTCTAAATGACAGCTGAGTACCCTAACCACCAGGCTAATGTTATTTTCTCGCCAGCTGGAGCTGTTCCATCTTGTTTAAATAATTAAGTATCCAGTGACCCATGAAGAGTTTGTCTCTCTAATCCAGTGACTAGGGCAAATTGACCTGTTGATCTGATAAGAAAGTATTCTGCAAAGACATTTACAGTCAATTCATTCCTAGCAAAAAAGGAGAAAGTTGTTTTTTTAACACATCCCTGCATTAATTCTTTCAATAGCCACCTATCTCCTGATCCAGCACACTGGTTGCTGGGTACCACAGTGCTGGTAAGTTAGTAATTCTCTATGTAGCACATTTCCAAGGTGTATCAAAATGTTTGCCTAATATAAAATGGGCCTAACATTTTCTATATAACTTATAATATTTTCAGATTTGCTTTAATTTCATTCTAATTGGGTTTGGAAATGGGCTAAGGAAGAGTGCATATATATACAGTTGCAAAGTACATGTTATACACTTATGTACACTTGCTCAGTGTACACTTACAAAGTCTGTATATAGAGCTTTCATCTCTCACATGGTAGCAAATACCAAAAAACTAATCTTGAGGAGTATGTTGAATGCTTTGGCAGAGAAATGCATGAGACTTGGAGGGCCTCCATATGGTGGAGTTGTGGGTCATCAAGTTTGTTCTCTGCTCCTGCAGGAGGCACCACCATATTTAATCGCTTTATAAACTTTATTAAGTAGGAGAAATATCAGAAACACTAAAAGAATCACATCTCTACAGTATGACAAAAAGTTTGCTAGAGTACTGCTAACCTGTTCCTAGCCAAATCAATGCACTGACTGAAAAGCAAACCTGACCTTTGCAGCTGCTCACTCTGTCAGCCCCACTTAAATGTCTCTGCTCAAAGTGCAAAACTGTAAAACAAGCATAGCCCACATTTATGCCACCATGATATCTACCCATTTCCAACATTTTAATCTGAAAACTTGTAAAGAGGATTGTGGCAGGCACGTAAATATTGTTGCAGTTTCCTCCACAGGATTTAACTGTTAACACACTTGTTGGGATGGGCTGAAGCCTTCCCAACTGGCCTCTCACCTGGCAACACCTGGCCATGTTTGGGGGCCCTTTCTCTGGGGCATTTTGGGTGAGATAACGCTGTCCTGACAGGGGACAGTTTAGCCACTTACTGTGGCCCATTTTACTTACTAAACTGGATTCAGTAAAAGAGGTTACGTAGGTACAGCTGACAACTTTTGCAGGGTGGAATACAGTTCAGGGATTTGTGTTACTTCTTGCCGACAGCCTGCTTTATTGCCTGGTTATTGTAGCTTGCTTTCAAGTGCAGCTACGTATGTCTTTGGGAAGAACCACTGCAGTAACCTGGTGCTAGCAGCTCTGGAAAAGACCCAGGGGCAGCCTGCCCTTCCCTCTGCCTTCCTGCCCATGAGTCCTGCAGTGGGGCAAGGCTGTTGCCTGAGGCCACTGTTGAGAAGAAGGGTCTGCATCAGTCCGGCTTTAGTACTCCCATTAGTTACCCATCTCCTGCCTCGCATGCTGCAGCAAGGACAAACTGGAACATACTACAGAACATACTGAAACGAAGTTAAAAAATGCAGCTCTAAAAAGTCTGTACAAAGTCCATGTCTGACTGCCTGGGCAGATTTTATAAACTTCTCCCTATTATCTCCCAGTACTGGCTGCTGGCTTGTTTTCCTATGTGCAGTTGTTCGGGAAGTGGCACGAGGCTCAAGCAATGCAGTGGTTGCCATGGAGAGAAGCTCCAGTTTGCACTTTATTTATTTAATTTATTTCTGAATGGCAGTATGCTGCAGTATGTAAAATCTGCATGACTTGTTAGCATACCAGATACCACAAACCTGAGGCTGTATTTAAGCATAGCCTGTCTTTTGAAAAGCATAGTAAAAAGCTGAGCCTCATTTGCAACTGATTCTATTTCTTTTTGGGGATTGGATTTCCCTGGAGACTCATGTCTAAAATGTCCACTGAAGCAGAATTAACACTTACCTCAATTAAATCACATTTTTTTTACCTGATACAAAGACACCTTATGTCAGTGCTGTTAAATATGCAATTTCAATGAGACATTTGGGAGTGAGTAGAGCATGGTCTTTTCATCCCTGTTTTATTTATTTATATATCAGCTAGAATCACATAGAATCCTTCCTGCCTCCATGAAAAGAACAGAACTTGCAGAGCAACATTTACAATTAATTAGCAATGAAAGATACTGAATTTTATCCTTCAGTGCTACAGTAAATTTTGTCATGCTAAAGTGACACAGGAAAAACGTACAAATATGTGAAGGTCACTTTCTTCTTAGACTCCCTAAATCTAATGAAACTAAAGCAATGTGCAATTGTTAGTTACAAAAAAATGTATGGGATCATGAATCTCTTTGTCCCTTTTTCACCCTTTCCCCCCAAATTTTTGAAGCTTTTAAAATGGTCGTTTTTGGAAATTAAAACCCACAGGAAGAGTGAGTCTTTATTTGTACCACTGTCATTAAACGAAAAGGGTAGAAAGACAAAGTAATTATTTTTAATTATATGGATTGTGAGCAAGCTGAGGATGTGGACATGGGATGTAGACTTTGATCTGTCTGGATATTATATTTCACACTCTTTTATACAGAAAACAAATATAGCTTTTCTATATGTATTCCATCATCAAAATAAATTAAAACATTTACAGGAATATAGTACACTGACTGTAAGCAGAGATCTTCAAACTCACGTGATAGACTCAACTATTGTACCTTATCCAGGGCTTTGTGCATTTCCTGCTACCTGGTAAAACAGGCACGCAAAACAGCCACAGAAGCTCTGCAGGCTGAGCGCTATGTCTTTATTCTTATTTTCCACCCATTACATACTGCCAGGTTGCTTTGACAGTACTGGCTATCTTTTAATTGGTTTGGTAGGTGTTATACAGTTTAATCATATGCACTGATGATTAATTAAGGCAACTCATATCTGTATTTAAATTCAAATCTAAGGAACAATATTAAATTTTGTCCTTCTCTACAAGATGAAATAGAGGAATAACCAAAGGATAAAATAATAGGAAAAGATCTTTTTCTTAGTTATAAAAGGATGGAAATTAATAGATTGGCTGTGATTGGTGACTCTGCACTATGAGAGTTATTTAATGATCTACACACTTGAACTGTATTATAGAATTAATTTCAAAGTAATACCATTCATTAGCACAATGTATATATTTGCATTATGTCAAAAAAGTAATATCAAGCCTTAATTGTTACGAGATCCTTACATAAGAAAGTCTTATGGCCTGCTGTCCTTGTATGGGAGAGTAGGTCAATAATTCAGCACTAGAAAAGTTAACACTGAACTTTCCATAAATTTACGCAGGAGTCATACAGGACTGAAGTAAGCATATATCAGAGAAAACTCCCTGAAATAGATAGTCAACAAAATGTCAGTTGTAACAATACTGGAGACTGTAAAAGGAAAGAAACCCACTTAATGCATATGAATGTTTTATTATATTATGTGTCACTTGGTGTGACCTAGATTTTAGAAATTAGATACAAGATTCAGGCAGCCTTAAATATGGACTTCAGTAGAATCAGCTGCTAAAAGAGGTCTAGAAAATATCCAGCATCTTCTCTGCCGGTTGGTAAGAAAATTCTCTGTTGGTTGGTAAGAAAATTCCCTTCATCCTAACATGATAATGTTTTTGAATAGTTACTCCTGGACAAATAGACTTCTGAATCGTTCCTAAGCTCTACTATCACCTAAAAATCACAGGCCAGGCAGCTGATTTCTGTTCGAATTTCCATTAGGGCTTGATCTTTTAGAGAATCATGATAACACACATTGACAACATGGGAATTGTAATCCTCAGCAGCTGGGACCTGGTTGGCAGCATCACATTCACTTTCCATTCCCACTCTGAATCCCTCAACATGCCTCCTGCTCCATGGAGAACTGGAAGGTGACACCCACCAGCTGTGGAGTGGAGCTGGCTGGTGTCCCGCTGGGGACTGTCATTTGAGAGCCTGTCCCTACATTTAGTGGCATGCAGGATGTTGACAACAAAAATCACCAACCCATGAAACAGCCCTAGCTTTAGTTTTCATTTTTTACTTTAACCTTTCAGAAGTAGAGCCTAACATTTGATTTTGCTATGCTATGCTTACAAAACCCAGCAGTGTGCAACCAGTTGCAAAACACAGCTAACTGGTTGAAATTGCAAGCAGGAGTTCTCTAGGCTTTTCCTGTACAAGTTGCTACAGCAGGTGACATATCAGCTTAAAAGACCATCATTAGACTTGAACAGATTTATTTTTGGGGTTTTGTTTTGTTTTTTTTCCTGACACCAGAATGACATCCACCTGGGCCTTCAAATGTAGACTGTCTGTGCCGAAGTCTGTGCTAGCAACTTGAAAAGGGTTAAATACATTAGCCACTCTATTCAAGAAAGGAACAGGAGTGAACTCCTCAGACCAACCTCTCTCCCAGGCAAAACACTCATATCAATCACTAAGGAAAACAAGGTCTACTTCTTAGAGAGTGACAGACAGAAAACAAAATCCCAAACTCCAACTAATATTTATTTGCCAAAGAAATCCAAGTGAGTTCTTTGAAAGGGTGACCAAGGAAATAGATGATAGAAAGGTGATGAAAACAATCTGTCTGTATTTCACCCAGGCATTTGATAAGCTGTCACATCAGAAATTGGTGGGGAAATGAGAAGACAGGAACAAGTACTATATTGACATCACTGATTAAAAGCTGGCTGTCAGCCCAAAGAAGCAAATGTTAAGTATTTGAGGCAACTAGTTAAAAGCTGGAGGGGAAGAGGTCTTGACTCTGGCATGTCTCAAATTCTAGGTTCATCCTGAGATTTTTTTACTATATTTTACATATGATTTTTTATTATTTATTTCAAAGGAATAAAAGAAAGGTGAATAAAAACTTTAGAAAGGAAGACTTGTAACTTCTGTGACTGCTACTGCAGTTGAGAAAAGTATCTAGACTCCATACATGAATTTATTTTCTCTTTGTATTTTTATTTAATAACATTATTCTTCCTCACACTGCACAAGTAATTCTCTCTGAATATTACACAGGGACTAGAAAAAGGGGGAAAACAATCTATCTTTTGAATTTAGCAAAAATAAAAAACAGGTTACTGAAAATTATTTTTTATGACTTAGGATCAAGACCATGCTGTACATGCTGCACAAAACACTCAGGAGGACAAATAATAAACTCTCTTTCACTGAAGTAAATGGAAAACCCATGCACTGATCTTAATAAAACACACACAAACAGATTTTATTCCTGCTCCCTACCCAAAGATGTTCTAAAATAAAGCCCAGGTAGTGGGGAACCTCTAGAATGTCTGGAGAGCCAGCTGAGATCCAAAGTGCAATGTGAAGACAAATATAAAAAATTCAGGACAAACTCGGGATTTGTTCCAACTTGAAACAGAAAGAAATAAAGTGAAGAAGCATGAGACTGTTGAGATTCAAACTAAACAGCACATTTCTGCAAAATCTCCTTTACTTCACTCTCTTTGTATATGATTCTCCATTTAGTTCTGTGCAATTGCAGCGTTTCAGTTTTTAAGAGATGTTCATAATCCAGGATCAGCATATGACCTGTCAGTTTTTTAATAACATATCTTCAGTTTATGTACAGACTTGGAGGAAAGTCAGAAATCTAAAAAGATTAAAGCAATTGTGACAGTCTAAAGCAAAGAAGTGCACTTGTCTAAAACAAAAACCTTCACTTTTTCCTATCTTATTATTAATAATACATGTATAAACCATATTAAGAACTACAAAACACAAACATGTCACACTTCTTTCTCTACCGTAGTGTTCGAAGTAACTGATGGCTCATGAATGACAGCTTCAAAAGCTGTGTGAGGATACACTTCCTACTACCTCAGCAATACAAGGAGCTTTAGTCTCAAGATAATAAATTTACAGAGCTATTATTTAAGCATAAAAATCTAATCAATATCCTAAAAACTCATGTACAATGTAATTTTTTAATGTACCTTTGTACAACTGAAAAGACAGTGGATGTGAAATTTTTATATTACATGTTCATGATACAGAAATTTCTAAATTTGGTCTAGCTCAATATACAGAAGTCATCAGACTATGGAAAACGTTATTTTTTTCCTCTCTCTCACTGTTCCCCCACTGAGTATGAGGAAAGGTTCTCTACAAGAGTCATGTGAAGCTACTTCAATCTAAACAGATACTATCAGCTGCAACATACCTATTCCTGTTTAAAATTCAAGGAATAACTGTACTAACACTCTCATAGTAAAATTGGCAATGTTAGATGGGTAATGGTACTGATTATATTCCTTGGGTGTCGTACTATTGTTATTCACTTTGCATTTTCTGACTGGCAGCAGGGAGGAAGGAGAGAGGCAGCTCTTTCTCACGACCGTATAGTGCCCTCATCATCAGTTCATGACAGTCCTGACTGTTAGCCAAGCTGCTGTGTGTACACCATCCTAAGTTCTCTCAACGCAGTGCAGTTACAATGACCCATATTTAATACAGAATTTCTCCAAGAGACCAGTACATTCCATCATCCCTTAGCTGTGGCACTGCTTCTCAGTGGGAACAATTGCAAACAATGAAGAAACAACAACTGTAGTTTTTGAAAAATCAAGGTAATACCAGAAATAAAGCAGATTATAATATTGGCCTGATCTTTCTGCATGTTCTTATACTTTAGGATGAGAATATAAAAATGTACAAACAAATACCTTGTCAGTAATAACAATATGAAACAGATCTGAGTTATTCAGCTTGTTTTCTGGTGTAGAAAGCTGGATGTAATTGACCAAATGAATACAAGGATTCAGCTCAAATTACTACAAAAGCTCTTTCAGAGAAATTACTCTTTTGACTTTTCATTTGGGTGCTTCACCTTCCTGTACAAAGTGTACCAGGAGTCTCATTGCTAATGAAAGGCTTGATGAAAGACAATTAAATGCAACAATGCAAAAGAGAAAAACCCTAAACAAATATTAGACCTGATTAAAAAAATTGAGGTACTTTTATTCTAAATAATATTCACCTGTTTTACAAAAAGGTGGCTGAATCATTTTAGTCCCAGAGCCCTTTAATTTTTTATTTTTTTCCCCCCATTCTTAGCTTCTGGTTTGTGTTTATAAATATCTTAGGGTGATTCCATCTAGAACACCTCTTCTGAAATTTGAATTCTAGCCCTAAAGAATGGATATAAATCCTTCTTCAAAATGCAGCAGGGCTTTAGGAGCAGAATTATATTGGTATAAAGGTAAGTGCTCATGTGTGACTCAAAACTTCCAGAATCATCTCTAATCCTTTATTACTTGAAAAGCTTCAAATTTCTAGGTGAATTTTTTCTAGGAACACATTTTTTAAAAATGCAGATAACAATGCTTTTATAGATTATTTATGAAAGAGATTGTCCTATAGGACTGAAATTTGCTATGAGCAAGTTTCCAATTTGATGAGAAAAGGAAAAAATCATTCCCCAAACCAGCTAAGGTAGCCACAGGGCAAAGCTGTTGTTCTGGAATATTTCTCTAAGCACCAGAGCTTATCTTTGCGTGCATGTATTTATATTTCTTTGGTGTTTTTCACTGCAATTTCTCAACATTAATACAACATCTACCCTGTCTGCACCAAGAGATGAGTGGATGTTTCAGGACAAGGACACAAATCTAACTTGATACTTTTTATATTGCATTTTTAAAATATCCCATGTGTTTCCAAAATTCTTTTGAGTATTTCGCTTGGGATCTTGGCCTGAAGCATTACTACTCACCGCATCTAAATTCTCTATGTGATGATTAGTACCAAGAATATTTGTAATGGAGTCTTGTAAATTTAATAAAATGTTACAGGTTAAGGTTTAAACTACAGCTATTCACACTTAAGATGTTCCTTAATCCTTTACTCTGCTGCTGTTCTCACCAGTGCCTCAGTAAAGTAAGTACATTTGTTTAACAGCAACTTGGGAGTTCACTGAGTCTCATTTAAAACCTAGAAACATTGATGGGACTATTTTCATTGATTTCAACATCTTTGGGATCAAGCCTGTAGAATTTCAGCCATATAATACTGTTTCATGAAATAATCGCTTATCAGTCCATCTGGAACAGTACTCAAATGCAGAATAAGATAATATCCGTATCTGAAATATCCAATTCCCAAGACACTTTGAATTGAAGTGGAAACAGCTGCATAGCCAGAAACATCCTAGTATACTGATTAAATACTAATCATGTACTGGAAACATACTGTTTTCAGTGAAAATAAGACAAATGCATGCATTAATATTAATAAATATCACATGTATTATTAGTATAATTAACCCCTATTCATATATCCATAGCCATGGGTTTGGATAGGTGGACTACCCATTATTATGGTGACTTGAAAATCAGCTGGACAGCTGGGTTTGCAGTGTTGTGATCACTAATAAAAAGTTCAGCTGGTGGCTGGATATTAGTGCCATCTCCAGAGGTTAAAACTGGTCAGTACTGTTGAATACCTTCATTAATGTCTGGCTGAGGACACAGAGTCCACCATCAGAAATAGTATCAGTTTAGGGGGTAAGGTCAGTACGTTGGAGACTAGGACTGCTATTCAGAAGCACCAGACAGGCTAGAGAAACAGGCTGATAATAAACTCATTACATTCAAGATAAATGCCAAGTCCTGCACCTGGCATGTAATAACCTCTTGCTACAGCTGAGGTTGGTGGGCAATTGATTCCAGCTGTTGCTTCTTCAGCTTTGCAGGAAAGGACTTGGGGTTCTTAGTGGATAGCAAGTTGAATATGACACCCTTGAGGGCTGTCAAACACTGGAGCAGGTTTTCTAGAAAGGCTACAGATATCTCCATCCTTGAAGATCTTCAGAACTTGACTCTGTAAGGCCCTGAGCAATTCCAAGTTGGCATTGATTTGAGTGGGACCTGTACCAGATGTTCTGCAGAGGTCCCTTACAATTTCTATTATTTTGCTATTCTAGATTTTAACAATCTGCTCATAAAAATATGGAATAATATGCATTTATCGCAGAAGTATTAGCTCTGCTGTGTACTACATCAACCTTTCTCCGTCTTTTATGAGTGAATACAGTTGTACGTGGGAGTTCTTGCACGGCATCATATCCAGTTCAATTTTCACTTCAGAAAAATAAGAAGGCAAGTTTGTAATTCTTAAAGCAAGAAATAATTTTGCAAGTCTGACACTGCAACAATGAAAGTACAACATGCTCATAAGCCAGATATTTTCTAGCTAACAAGATATTTGCTAGCATCTGTTTTATATGATTTAGTGACTACACTGCATAGAGATAGCACACCATTCGTAACATATGCTCTTTGCTCAGTATGTTTAATAAATAGATTGCCTTCTGTTCATTTGATTACACAAATTTACTTATCTTAAAAATGACTTTGTACACCTTAAGAAAATAAACCCCTGTAGAATTGGATTTAATATATAAACCATGGCATTTTTTGACAGTATAATGCAATTAAAGGGCATATCTCAAAGTGTATACCTGGAACATAAAAGTTTATTGTACTCCTGTCATCTGGTAACTGACCTGTTTTCCAGTGTACCTCTCCATGAAACTGTGCTTATGGTGTTTTCCTTAAAACTGCTTTTAATACCTCATGGATTTTTATTACTTGCAGAGTAAATGTGTGGCTGCGCTTTAGTTAACCTGAAGCCTTTGAAGAAAAATTAGAGACTCTACTGTGTGGTAGCTTGGAGGCAGTAAAGTTCTTTGCTATGGAGATATAATGTGTGCTCGCGTAAGTATACAGCATCTGTATAAATATCAAGCTTGTTTTCTGCTGTATGTTGACTATTTTCTGGCTCTGCATGGTATTCCTTCTGTCTGTCACTATGTTCTAGGTGTCACCTTTCCTGTACTTCCTATGGTTTCCCTCTACATTGTCTCCTTTTATCTTCTTGACTTGCAACAGAAAACAACAAATGAATGTAAGCTACTATATGACACAATGAATGTGGTTTCATACTGTGTTCATTTTTGTTTATAGTGTTTTTGTTTTACCATCACTCATTCTAGTTGTCCTTCATGCAACAACAACAACAAATTGTTTAAAAGGAGAGTGAGTCTTGATACCTACTAGAAAGTGATGATCCTTTAATACCAATATCTACCAATTTAGTACAGTACCATCACCCAACAATTGCATTTCAGAAATTACCTGTATCCAAATAAAATCAATAAAAAATAAATACCGGCTTTCCTCTTAAGCACAGGACTGAAAGCAGACATTCTCTGAAGTGCTGCTACTGAAGCTCTCTACTACTGAGCTATTCTCTGAAGCTCTTCATTCTTTGAGCTCTCCTACTTTGAACAACATTTTTGCTTTAATAAAACTCTATATTAAAAAGCCAAATAAAGTAAGCTTTAATTCAGCTGCAGTGGTGTTCTTCCTTGATTCTGAGAAATTATTCTGAGGAATGTCTGCTAAGAAACAAAGTACCAACTGAGATTAAATATCACGCAGCCATATTGATATTCATCCTTTAATGGCTTTCCTTATTTCAATTAGATCTCAAAAGGCTCAACAGCAACCAAGTGCTGGCTCTGAATATTCTAAATAGGATATATTTCAGTGTACAGATTTTGCAAGTTGATGGAACATTAGGGTTAGTTTATTTGCAATACAGAGTTCTGAATTTCTCTTTCCAGAGTTTGCTTTTGCTACACCAGTAATTCAAAAACATCTCATTCAGCTGCTGATGGTACATAAGGCAACACAATTGAATTGAGATCACAACTTTTCCCTCTGAGCACATATCCAAATTCTGAGGCACATAAAGACTCCAAAGACAAAAATAACTTAACACATTTGAACATTCAGTTTCTATGGAGACAAATAAAATTAAAATGTCTAATGTGAGTTCTTATTCAGCCTGATGCCTTACTGATTAGAAACACTTCACTGAGCCTTAGGGACAATATTATTCCATAAATAAATAAATAAAATAGTAAAAAAGAACCACCCCAAATCCCAAATCCTGTGTTTCTCATATGCACTTGTGTATTCGAGTTGTGTAAGAATAACTGCTGGCAGTCAGCTTCTGTTATTCTATTCTCACCCCACATTACGGCATTATTGATATACTTGAGGTATAGTTTGTGTCATTTTCAATAGCAAAATCTTTTTGTTGAAACATGAGAAAACTCAAAGCTCAGGAGTTTGAAGCTTCTAGTCCTCACTCCAAGGATTTAGAGAATAATAGCTACAGACTTAACTGCCACAGAGGCCTGATGCTGCTAGGTCAAAGTAATGAATGTTACATGGACTGACTGACCTTTTAAGCCAGGATCAGAAAAAAAAGGCCTGAAAAGCACAGCATCATGATTACAGCTGTACAAGTACTCATGAGACTTCTCTCAGGCAGCTGGATACAGAGCCCACTTTTTTAAAGTGCATTTTAAGTGGCAATCTAGTCAGTCTTAAAGATCATATTTGAAGAGGTGCTGTTCACAATTATCATCAGCTTTAATGGTGTTTTCTGAATCCTGTGCTTCTGCAAGGCTTATTAGTTAGCCTAATGTCTCAGACAGCTCTTCCTTCACACAAACTGCAGGTAAAATACAACATGAGATTATCAGTACTGTGAGTCTTTACAAAGCTTTTTGCAAAAATGCAGGCTCTGATGATAATGTCTGAGCCAACTTCTACTCAATAGCCATGTAAGTTGTCATTAGCACAGCACTGGGCTTCATCTTAGTTCCTGGCAGGGATTTATTAGCTCCATACTGTATCACACTAATTATGCCTACATATTTTAGGCCTGAAACTTGCTCACAAATGACCAGCTCAGAACCTGAGCAGAATGAATTCATGCATGACTGAAAATACAGACATATAGAAGATATTAATTATAGTGTGGGACCCAGCGTCAGCCACCTAAATTTAACCTAATTTACTTGATTTTAATACTGTTAAGCCTAATTATCCACGTGAGGATCTGCCAGACATTTTGTGTTAGAAAGAACCTCATAAGTGCTCAGCTAAAATTCAATATGCACAAAGGTCACAAAAAGTATGAAGCAATGGTAAAGCTAGGTCCAATGGAGAAAAGTCCCATTGCCTGCTGAACTAACTAATCCCAGCACAGAGACAGGTGGAAGTCACGTTGTAAGCGTTCCCAAGCTGTTGGAGTGTGTCCAGAGAAGGGCAACAAAGTTGTGACAGGGTCTAGAACACAAATCTTACAAGAAGCAACTGAGGGTTGTTCAGCCTGAAGAAAAGGAGACCCAGGGGAGACCTTATTGGTCTCTACAAGTACCTGAAAGGAGGTTGTAGCAAGCTGGGTGTTGGTCTCTTCTCCCAAGTAACAAGTGACAGGATAACAGGAAATGGCCTCAAGTTGTGCCAGGGGAGGTTTAGATTGGATATTAGGAAAAATTTCTTCACTGAAAGGGTTGTCAAGCCCTGGAACAGGCTGCCCAGGGCAGTGGTGGAGTCACCATTCCTGGAAGTATTTAAAAGATGTGTAGATGTTGTGCTTAGGGACAGGGTTTAGCGGTGGACTTGGCAGTGCTGGGTTAATGGTTGGACTAGATGATCTTAAAGGTCTTTTCCAACCAAACTGATTCTATGATTCTATTCTATGATAACAGTGACAAGGTCCCACACACCAGCTGAGGGCAGCCTGCAAGGTCTGCCCCTGTTCTCTCCTAGCTTGCACTGCTGTTCCATGGCTCGGAACTGATGTGAACTGTTCCGAGAGTCTACTTTCAGTTGTGTTTTCTGTGCTCACTGTCAACACTGTGCCTCCTTTACCGACAACGAGTGCCCATAATAACACTTCAGACACTGGATTCTCACTTAGCAAAGCCTGCATTTTTCCAGCTGAGGAGTTCCTATACTGCAGACCCATCCAAGGAAGTTCTGCACAGACTGAACCTATCTTTCAATAGTACAGGTGCATACCCATGGCAATGTGTTACACAGATTTCCTACTGAAATAAATAGTAATTTAGGGATATCTCTACTCCATATTCCACACCATTATTGAAATCAGTTATCTACAACTGCAATTTCACTGCATATTCTGGTAGTCTTATTTATATGTCTTAGTTGTACTTTTAGCATAAAATGTTAAGAAGATGTGATTTGTGCAATCAGGTTTTCCATTGGTTTCGTAGTTGGTAGCTTCCCTACTGACTAACTCTGAACTCAAGGTTCAATTTAAAACAGAAAAACAATTCCTAGCTATAACTTGTGAAAATCAGAAAATGAATAGAGAAATGCACAATAGTGTCTCCACTGAAGCAGAAGCCAGTCATGACACTGGAGCTGGCAGAAGCCAAGTGTACAGCCGGCACATGGGTATTAGTTGGGCAATGCTCACACAGTTGCATGGTAGCAACAGCATTGCCACTACATGGGCTGTTATGTGGGACAGTAAAGGAACACTGAGAAGGGGGTGATGAAAAGTTAGACAGTGAACACAACTCATGGGAAATGAAACATCAGTATTTGTATTTGCCTCAACAGGAACTCATTTTGTGCATGTTATCCTGTTATCAGTTATGCTGATTAAATAAGACTTGCCTGTATATCTAATACATTGCCAATTCTCATGAAGAGTAGCTGATGAAAAAATCCTTTTACTTACCATTTACTAAAACCCCCAAAAGAGATTTATGGTACTTGACTAGAATTCTACCAAAATACCAACATACTTCCAAGTAGCTAAAAAGCACTACTTCCTGAATCTTTTTTTGCATGCTTATTTGACTCAACAGGAGCAAGATTCTACTGTCTAAATGAATCTTAGCAGTGTTGAGTCCATATATAGTCAATGTGGAGATAAAGTGCTATTGGGTGAATAGGGTGCTATTCATCTAGTCCTAAAACAGATATCTTAAATAGGTCAGATGAATCATATCCTGAAAGTACTTGCTTCTCTCCATTTACTGTAAAGTGAGTCTGGGGTAACTAGCTTTAACATAGACACCTACTGAGTAAATACTTAAAGTCAGGTGAAAGAAGTGTCACCTCAGAAATCCAAGTGTAGGATCAGGTATTTAATGACTAAACAATGTCAAAGTTCCTGCAGTGAGTTTCCTTAAAGAAAGAACTAAAAAAAAGGCAAATCTCATTAAACCCCAGCTGAATTTTTCTTCTTCTTTTTTTTTTTTTTTTCCCTAGAAGGAAACCCAAAGATTAACTCAGTTTTCCAAAACTTCTTGTTCTGTACCTCCACGACAGAAAAAAACCAAAGCTGAACAGTTAGGTAACAGAAGAGGCAGACACACTAGTCACTGCTTGGAAGTAGAAGACATCCCTGCTGTCTCCACTTCCAAACTGAGCTCTTCTGTGACCCCCAAATTTGGCAGCTGACAGCATGACCTTCCACACCGATCTATGGCATACTGGTAAGAAATACCCATAGTCCCTGCCCTCCCCAGTCTTTCGCATTTCCTGCACCTGAACCTTATCAGTTTTAACCCAGGTCATTTTGCCTCAACTGAATAAGATAAACAGTTGTCTGGGATTATTTAGCAAGACTTAAAATTATCTTTTAGGAAAAAATAAGTGAAATTGTAAGCAAAACAAATACAACAATCAATTCTAGACTGTAGTTACTAACAATAGTCTTTAGTACTTGTGCTGACTGTTTCTTACCCTGAACCTTTCCAGGAGGTGACTCGTATAGCAGGGACACTAACTCACACTGGGAAGCCTTTCACCACAATGTCCAATGAGCCCATGGACCCTAGCTCTGATTTATCATGTGACACATGCCACTTCACACCCCTGAGACCTGGCCCACAGATCATCTGGAGCAGCAGCTGCTCCGTGTGGGCTGAGACTCCTGTATTACTGAACAATTTGAAGCTTGGAGGCCAGGGCACAAAAGGTGGAAAGGCCACAGTCCTCCCATTTCTCACACCCACACACATGCAGGTTGTGGTGAGGCTCACCTCCAGATCTGCAAACTCAGAAGCAAGAACTTCCAGCAGCCACAGTCGTGCTGCAGGCTATACATCTCTGCAGCCTAATGTATGGAAATCAACTTCCAGAGCTGATCTACTTGCTTCAAGGGAGGCTCTGTGAAGTCCCTCAGCTATGCTCATACTTACTTCTGTGCCAAGATCTAGTTATGAAAACACAGACAAACCGGCAACATACTTTTTAGCGATTTTGAACTTAGTATCAGGGTTTGAGAATAATATGTGTTACCATAACAATCCAGAAAAAAGTTGGACCAAGGGTGGTCTAGAGCCTCTACAGCTACATAAAACTTGTATTTTTCATACCTTTTAGACATACTAAGAAAATACAGGCTACCATGAAAACAGTTTAAGACAGCAATAGCTTATACTTCTATCTTGTTCTAACATACCCAAAACCTTACCTAGCATTCTTTGCATATCCAGCACTGATGGGAAAATAGACTAGGCTTCAGCTACATAACTATGAAAAAAATACTTTGAATCTTTCAGCATACTGCTATTTCAAGAAAAAATAATTTGCTCTATTGTGCAAATTGACTAAGATTTTGGTATCCATTTGAGAAAGCTCCTGTTTACAAAATGTACTTTTGTCCCAGTAAATAAAAAAGATGCTTTCAAAGACATAAAAAGCTTGAAACATTCACATCATCATCTCCCTAATTTAAGAATTAGACATGCCTCCTATTGCATAACATAAAGTGTTGGATAGGTTTGCAAAAGGTCATGCAAACTGTATGCAGTATTTTAAAGACTAAGCACTAAAATACTGAAGATGTCAAGAAAACACAGACAAGCTATGATCTTAAAGAGTAAAACAAGAACACATAATGTAACTTTTTAGAGTTTATGAGTAGTGAATAGTGTAACACCTATTCAAGGCATGAATTTCACTAATATCATTAAAATGTGTGACAATCAACAAACACAGCTATGATCCACCTTGGCAGAAGTTAGTGTATCAAGCAAATCCTGACCTGGGAGCCCTGCCACTTTCTTAACTGGAACAATAACTGAGTTTGTTTTAAACAATGACATTTATTCCTCATCTTAAGTGACACCAGTAGACAACAGAAAAATCAGACAGCAGGAAGACTGCAGGAATGACTGGAAAACAGATTCAGTTGCAGAAAAATTCCTGGTGACAAAACTTATTTAACAGGAAGGAACCAGATCATGCAAGGAAAGTCGTTTATAGGACCATTCAGGAAGGTTCTTTAAAGTTTTTCTTTTAAAAATACATCATGGGATTCTGAGTTAGATCTTGACTATGCCAGAAAGCTCTGTAGGTATAAGAAAGTGAAGATGAATAGGTCTATCTTCCTGGTGCACAGAGGGTGAGAAACAGCAGAGTGGTGTATCCATTTCTCAGTTGCTATAAAGTGTCATGGATCAATTAACTTCAAAGGTGCTACAATAATGTATGCTGGGGAAGAGCTGCCCCACAGTTTTGTGCGGGACCTAACAGGGAAAACTCAGCTATCTGATGGCCACAGAAGAAACAAATGCGATACTGAGAATGAGAGAAAATTTCCCTACTAGTCCAGACACTTGTTCAGGATTATCTGTATGGGCTCTCTTTACATGTTGTGCTGGTTTTGGCTGTGGTAGAGTTAACTTTCTTTGTAGTAGCTAGTATGGGGCTATGTTCTGGATTTGTGCTGAAATTTGTGTTTTGGATTTGAGCTTATACAGTGAAGGCCCTTTCTGCTTCTCACACCACCCCACCAGCGAGTAGCCTGGGGTTGCACAAGAAGTTGGGAGAGGACACAGCTGAGACAGCTGACCCCAACTGACAAAAGGGATATTCCATACTATATGACATCATGCTCTGCATAAAAAGCTGGGGGAAGAAGGAGGGGGGCAACATTCAGAGTGGTGGCCTTTGCCTTGCCATGTAACTGCTACCACTGACACAGCCCTGCTTTCCTGGAGGTGGCTGAACACCTGCCTGCCAGTGGGAAGTAGTGAATGAATGTCTTGGTTTGCTTCACATGTGTATGCAGCTTTTGCTTTACCTGTTAAACTGTCTTAATCTCAACCCATAAATTTTCTCACTTTTACTCTTCCAATTCTCCCCCTCACCACACCGTGTGGGAGTGAGTGAGTAGCTTTGTGGTGCTTAGTTACTGGCTGGGGTTAAACCATGGCACATGTAAATAAAATGGGTCTGGAACATCACACTGGCCTTGAGGTAGGCTGACACTACACAGCTCTTGATTGTACCACGGAAATCACTTCATCTCATGTTCTACTTCCACAAATAAAACACCTGCATCAAAACTGTCTTTTGGAAAGATGCATGGCCAACCTTAGTTTTTTAAACTTGCCAGGGTACATGTACAAGGAGTGCACTGGCACTTAACTGTGTGGATGGCCACATGCTGGTGAGGGGACTCAGACCCCAGCTCCCTTCAGTTTACTGTGGCAGATGCAGTCACAGGCACTGGACATCATGGTTCACTGAACTGGTACATATGGGATTCAGGTCAGATGTGCACAAAAGGGATGACTCAATCTCACAATAGGAGGATAATTACACTTACAAGGGGGAAAGGAAGGTTTGATCAAAGAAAAGAGAGAGGAAAACCAGTTTTTATTACCACTTATCTTTACTACTGGTACAGTAACAAAGATTCTAGTAATGACCCACAAAATGCTTGATGGCACACTGTACAAGTCTCGTGTCGGAGGGTGCCTTGCTTGCTCAAGGAATGCACTTGATCTGGGATTTCTTTGAGATGAAGGCAATCTAAGTGAACCTAGAAGACAAATTACCAATGGAAGGTGAAGAGTTTAAAGAAGATAACCACTCTGTTTAATGAGGTTATTCCACGTTATAAGATGACTGAAAAATAGTCTCCTTTTTAAGAGGAAAATGCTTCCTATATTTATATCTTAAATGTGTTAGTGAGTGAATCTCCATATTCATAAAGAATTGATTTCTTCTCATAATATTTATCTATTTTACTTGGATCACATGTTTGACATAATACAATGTTCCAGGGAAAATATCTTTTGCTTGTCTTGTTTCTGGTCTCTTGCAGACAGATAATCCTCTGTTTATTTAGCAACTACATAATTGGATAAAATAATATCATGGGGGAAATGTGTGTTTCAAATTCCAATTTGTGATTTCAAGACAAATGTAGCACTTTTTTATTGAGTAAGAAATGAACAGTTACAGTGGGTGCATCTTGCATGGTGTGGAAAGTGTGTTATGAGAATGCAGGTAATTCTCTGCAGGGAAAAAACAGAAGTTTGGCTGGATTCAGTGAGAATGTTTTATAAGATATAATAGGAAATCAGTTTCGGTTAGAACTCATGAGGGCTTGGGATACACTGCCAAAGCCTATTTTAATATTGAATATTTCTGGCTACATCTCAATTTACAACAAAAAATTATATAAAGGGGCTATCAAAAGCAGGCAGGTAGAGTCCTAATTGTAACATTCAGAATAAACAATGTTTGCCTTCACTGATTCACATTTTCCTGTAACTATACATATTTAAACCATTGGCAATGAGGATGTAAATCAGATTTAAAGGTTGATGTCTTCCTAATTATGTTGTAATTCAAAAATTGCTCAGTTAATGATTATGAAAGATATTTCTATGGGATGGTGTATTATTTCAGCATTTGCTCCTGGGGATTATTGCCCAATACTGTCAACAAAACAAAGCAAAAAACTGATGATAGATGAAGTATAAACATTGTTTTATTTGAATAATATAAGAATTGCAGCTCAAGCACTTACATAAAAATATGTGAGCTACTGTTCCCATAGCAACTGGCAACATAATTTAGCTAACACAGCTGCTTTCCATTCTAGGAACTTCATTGTTATTGCAGTTTACAAAATACAAAAGTACTTCTAAGACTTGGACAAAACAGACAAAACATTGGAAACATATTGAGGAAGGTAGTTTCGATTTCAGATGTAAGCTAATAAAATTCTTCTTTCTCTTCTCACCTGTGTTTCATGTGATTCCCTACCATCCTCAACCCACCATGTACTAATTTGTTCTCCTTAGGGTGCAGGAGATCTGGTGAAAGGGCTTCTCTGTTAGTCTGATTCTTTCTGGAATGTGCAGAAGCAGCTTCTTTGCTGGCAGATTCTTTCTTTCTCTCCTTCCTTTCCTTAGGTACCAGAATAAGATTCACTTCAATACAGAGAGTCAGCACAACATATCTGGGGCACCTGTTAAATCTCATATTGAGCCTACATACAGTTGCTAATTTAGCACACTGTTGACACACTCCCATAGCCTTAAGTCTTCGCTTTCCCAGTGGTTCTGTGAATCTTGTTATTAATCTGAATCACTTTAAACTGCTTTTTTAAAACATTTGGCTCCATAGTTTTCATTTTGAAAAAAGTCTGAAAAAGTTTTAAAATAAGAACTTAAAGAGACACCAGAACTAGTATTCTCACTAAAGGTACTCTGAAATGTCACACCTGAGTAGCTGTGGTCAAAATGGAAAGATCAGCGGGAGTACCACCAATTTCTATCTACTGGAAGTTTAGGATAGCCAGACTACAATCCTTGTCTTGCAAATAATAATGTCTCACACTATTTTCTTAATGAGGCTGGAAGAATTCCTTCCAGAGGAGAGATCTAATCAATGTCAGCAATTGAATCTGTTATTGTCCATGGGCAATGGATGCTTTTGAATGCAAGCTGTATTGGCCATTGCATTTGGTAAGAGTCCATAATGAAGTGCTGTCTCTGTCTCTGAAGTTCTTCCATGCTGAGCCCCTGACAGGGACCCTAAGGCACTCCTCCACAGATCTTCCTTCCTGAACAAATATATAGAAGGCAAAACCACTAAACTGTTAACTTCACAGCTGAAAAGCAGCTGTGGTGCTGGAGTACAATCACCTGTCCTGTGGGTAGGTAACATGAATATTTGACAGCAGCAATTCAGGGATCAATGTGTGAGATGCAATATATGCCACTCATGAACTTCATCTAAAAAACATAAAAAGTAACCATGGCAGCTAGCCAGTTTTTTTCATCTACAACACAATGCATGCCTTTCTCCAGACAAAGATGCTATGACACAGAAGAATAATCCTCTGCTTCTACATACATCTAAACAAATATACAGAACTTGCCTATTATTTCATTCATATCAACTAAGTATGTATGATATAGCACTTTGATGAAGGCTTAAGTGTTCAGCTGATATAAAAAGAAAAAAGCATTACACCTACCACTGAAATTAAAACAATAATATTTTTTTTCTGCGGTTGAACATGCACAATAAATGAGCATTGGGTTATGCTACTTAAATCGCGTGTCAGCCTTTATTGTCCCACAGGACAAATTCTGCAATTCCCTCTCACAGACTTCATCACAGCAGTTTCAAGTTCTTGACCTGAGGGGCAGGTTGTGTGTGCCTTCCAAACCAGAAAGAGTAGTAAATACCCTGTTTCTGCAAAGATTGTTTGAGTGTTAACACCAGGACTGTAAAAAAATCAGCTCCATATTAAGTAGCAGTGCCTGGTCTTGCATTAAAATCAAACACAACATACACAAGTCACTAATCTTGATAGGTCTCACATTACCACATCCAAAATTTCTGGTTATAGGAATCATAATCATATTTACTCAGAGGTAGAGACAGCTATGGAAAACACCAGGTGCCATCACCTGTGATCCTTATGATCACTTCCTGGGCTGAGCTCTGAATCAGGAAACAGTTCTGAAACTAAGTAAAAAACAAAATAAAATTAAATTCTATCATCAAGTTTATTTTGAAATAGTAGATTCTATTGCCATTGCTGTGTATGGCATTTTAACTTTGAGTAGTGTCATAGAATATTTTCAGAAAAATACACTTATACAGCAGTATGATTTATTCTTGTTAAAAATGAAATACCTGACTTGTGATCTATGCAGTACATGAAAGTTCTGTGCAGATTTTGTTGGCTTGTAGAAAGTTATCTGAACATCTATTCTTGGCATAGCTTTTTGTAAATCACAACTGAGACTGTTCATTTCAAGAAAATTGAAAACCTGAAGGTCTGAAATAAATACAAATTTAAAAAATATAATTACTAATTTAAACAATATTCTGAGGTGATATTGTTTTATGGAAAATAATCTTTGAGAAAGCAATATTTAAAAAATAGCTTAGAACTACAATATAGAAATATTATTTCAAAATCTTTGTTGCATACACGAACAACTAAAATTCATAAAGTGCTGCTTGATCACTTAATTGGCCACTGAGGATCACAATGGTCATGATTCATATTGTGTTCTGGAAAACAGAGATATATCACAGAAATATTTGTACTAATATGAACACTTGTTTTGAAAAATATTCTAGGCATAACCTTCAGCTGCTACAAGCTGGCCCAAACATATAACTAACGAGTAGCATTTGACACAAAGTTATCACAGTAAATAGAAACCTCACCAACACACGTTTCATGCTTGTCTATTTTAAGCAACTACCACCTGAAAATTTGAAAGTATTTCTGCTATTTAGCTGTGAAAAAGGCTACATTTAATCCATGTCATGAAAATGAGGAAATTAAATGAGACAGGTTTTAAGTGAGGAGGCAAAGTTTGCAAGAAGTCAAGGTTTAACTTGTGACTGTCAGACTTCTGTCTCAACCTTAAGACAATTCTTTTTACTTCTTGACAGCATTATAGAGAAGTCAGCTTGCTTCCAAAGAAATGTAGGATCTCGTGAAAAATTAAAACAAGACAGCTTTTAATAGTACCTACAATGGAATGCTCAATTACTATACACAATACTTCACAGATATGTCAGGTTCTATAAAAACTCCACACTTTGGCAGATTAATGTCAAATTTATGCCTTGAGCCAACATGGTTGCCGTCTTTTCAATTCAAAATCTAAATTATCCTCCTTAAGGATTTGCCTTTGGCTATAATTCCAATTTAATATCTTTCTTCATATGAGTTCTTGTGGACTATAGAATTAGTTTAAAACATCTGAATATATTTCTTTTAGGAGACTTTAACATTTCAGAGTCTTTATTTGACCTGTTTTTCTTAACATTATGAGGTGCTGGGGCTATTTAAGATGTTATGCAGCATAATAGGTTCAAAACAATTTCCAGTAGCATCACAGGCTAAATGTGGAGAAAGAATCAGTGAATGACAGTTTAGAAAAACTGCTGCCTTAATAGAACGCTTGGGATAATTTAACAAACCCAAAATCATAATTGCTGTTGCCCTTGCAGCTCTCAAATAATTATGTTTCAAATTTTTCTAAAAAGAAATGTTTAATTAAAGAAGAATCAAGACATGAATTCATGTATTTGCAAATCAGAGACACATGTAGCTCTGCACTATCTAGTAGAGTCCATTTTTTTTTTTGTTATTTTCTTTTAATTCTGATTGGTGGTAATGAACGAGATATATAATTACCCTGATTCATGCTGTACCCTTAACATGAAGTACCTCAGAGCACTTAAAAACAAGAATTAATAAAATATATTTTAAAAAGGAATTAATTAAAAGCACAACTAAAAATTCAATTCTTAACTTGATATTAAACATGATCAAGAATTATGCAGAACTCATAAAGACTTTGTATAACTCATGTTACACAAATGGCTAAGAAATGGCTAAGAAATGTCTGGTAATACCTGTACCTCTATACCAACAGCTGTTCATACAGTTCTTGTTGAACAACTATAAATCATAGTGAAGAACCAAAAACAATGAGACCAGGTAATGCTAAAGAGTAATATAAACCCATGTGGCAAAGCACCAGCATCATATGTCTCTGTAAAACTCCTGATTTCAAAGCTCCTTCTAATTCTGAAATTACCTCATTTTCAAGAAAAGTTCATATCCCTTTAATTTTTCATTTTTGCATATATTTAAGTGGGAAATAAACAGGTGAAATTAGGATGCAGAAATAAATATTTAAATACAGGAATGAAATTCACACAACTGTCAAGTTCCTTCATGATTGGTCATTTTTGTTTGTTCCCATTTTTGTTACTCCATGACTAAGTCTGTGTACCCTGGAGCAGGGTTACAACACCATGCTGTGCAGGCCCCAGCTCAGCTCCCCCAGTGTGCATGCTGTCTGCATCTCAACCCCAGGAAAAGTGTGCTCAGTGGCACGCAATCCTCATTGCTCAGTCACCCATAAGAGACAGAGCAACCCAGATGGGAAATTCATGACCTGTTCTGGACCAGGAACCTGAAAGAGTTTGGAAATAAAAAAAATCACAAACTACATTTCAATCAATTTGAAATATTTTTTAATCTTTCCCTCTCAGTGTAAATTCATGTATCAGACTTTTCACTTTGGTACATAATACTTGGTTTTCTACCTACCAGTTCATCTGGCAGCCTGATATTTTGAACTGCAGAACTATGCACAGTTAAAACCTAATCCAAACTCTAAAGGCAGCAGAAGCATAGTGTAGGCACAAGCTTTCTCCTCACAGTTTTCACTTGAGACAAAAAAGTCAAGGGGCAAACACAGATGTGTAAGAAATTAATAGATCTGAAAGAGTTATGAAGACAGATAAGAGCTATACCAGATGAAGTGTAGTAGATGAAAGAATGCTTATTTCTTCTTTGTGGTTCTGTCCATTGAATTTTACAGAACAGGAAGCACAAAGGGAGTTCAACTATAAGTGAATTTTTACTTTGTTTTGTTTACTAGCTCATCATACTCCACACCCCCTGTGGTCTTATAACTTTCTTTTTATGTTTTGTTTTGGATTGTATTTTTAATCAAGCTTGTATTCAGCCTAAACTGAAACGTCTTCCTCTTTTTCCAATTGGTGTAAATCAAAAATAATGTTGCTAAAGTTTAGTAGAAAGGTTAGGAAAAAAAATGTTAAGCCAGACTTCAATTCACTGGGCAGGCATTTCCCTGGATAAAATCAAGAGGACAGCTAGCCAAAAGCATTTGTGAAATAACAATTTCTCCAAATTTGTTCTTTAAAGATCTGTCAACTCTAATCAAGTAATATTGAACTTTGATATTCCGTTGTTGATACTGTTGGACTAAATTCCACCCAGCATTATCTGTTCTAAAACAACCATTCCTCATTAATATTCTACCCAACCTTACTCATGTTTTGGGCAAAAGCAGAGAAAAAGGATAAAGACGAGACTTTCTGCTCTTCTGACTCAGTGCTACAGTAACTGCAAATAATATGGCTGAGCAGACACTTTCAGATAAACCTTGATTTCAGTCACAAAGCCCCAGTACTGGTATAATGAATAAAATGTCCATTTAACTTTTAGACCTAGCAGATCTGTGAATAGGAAAGTGCACAGTTCAGTAGGCTATTAACTAACCTGTGAAATTATGCTCATGATACAGACAAAGTGTTATTTCTTCCGGAAAATGAGCAGGTCATCAAGCAACTACCTTGATCAGATACACGCAGGAATTAGAATGGATGTTTTGTGTTCACATTTGATTAGCATTTGAGATCCTCTTTCTCTAAACACTTCCCCCAGGACTGCATGTGTCAAATTTCTAACATAGCTTGAGCTATTATACAAAGACACGAGAAAGTTTGTTTCACTTAGCTCTATGTTAGGTCTACTGACAGTGCTGAAGACAACAGTCTTTTCCCTAGACTATTAAATGACTTTCAGAAACAAAATAAGAAACATTTTTGAAGTTGAAATCTAGCATTACATCACCCACAATGAAGAACTGTTAGAATAACCAGCCACAGCTTTGTCCCTTAGGCATTTTGTAAAACCTCAAGACTATTTAGATGAATTGCAACAAAACACTATTCATCATTAGCACAATGAAAAACGAAGTCTGTGGATCTCACTGAAGAGTTTGGATCCTTTGAGTGCTGGTAAGGAAAGGAGAAAACACTTCATGCTAAAGCAGAATTAAAAGAAAATTCAACAGAGAGGCAGGAGGTGCATTTGCATTATCTACTGTAGATTCCTAACTCAGGTGGCACTTAATTAACGCATATGTGATCCAGAACAGGAATTCACACACACGCCTCACAGCCATTGGAAAGCAAACCAGATAACTGCTATTAATTACTCTCTCCATGGAGCTCCCATGTGTTAAAGGTACATTCTTAACCTTCTAAGTAAGTTAATACAATATATTAGATATAGGGATGCAGTTTGAGGGATATGTTTGAATGGGACATAACCCAGTGTAGCAATAAGTATCTTGGTGCCTTTGCAATTCCAAGGGCATGAGTTCACATCTGAGTATGCAAAAGTAACAGAACTGAACCAAAAAACGTTTTGTTCTTGTTTTGTTTTGTTTTTGATAACTATTACTGGCTCTGTCTACAAGAGGACCTGCTATAGAGCCATTCCCCATCTCTGGGCTATTGCACAGAGAAGGAATGCAAGGAATACAAGAGCTATGCTGCTACAGACATAAATCAAGTCACCAGTCCACTCCTCAGAACACTTTCCTAGAAGTCAGGGATCCCTGACTTTGGCCTTTATATTCACTGTAGTTTCATGCATTTATCGAAAGACTGTAATACAAAATACACAACTTACCCTTCAAGTAAGAACTAGAGTCCAAAACTCCATCTCTTCCTCACTACCCAGGACAAAATCTTATAAGGAAAGCAAACAATTGCTTTGGACAAGCTACTGCAACAGTTTGGACAAGCTACTGCCACCAAAATGTGTTTTAAAACAAATAGAAGACTGGGAACATCTGGGAACAAACAACTTCGGTTAGACCTACTGCATAGGAGATTCTCTTCTGTGAGGCAAAGACCCAAGGAAGGGTTCATTCATTATAATCTGGCCAGTTTTGTGGCACACATCAGTCAGATAGAAAAACATAATCCTGGAACCCATATCTCTCAAGGTTCAGCCATGAAGGCACAGGTGGGATTATGAAAGAATGTAATTATCTTAGTAAATAACAGTAGCTTTGTAAAGAACACTGAGAAAAAGCCTTTGGTTATAGGGACTGCCAGCACCACATTTTCTGTTTCACAGGCTTCTGAAAGTTAGGAGGAAATTTCATGTCCTTAGATGCTTTGAAATCTCTGTCTTTTTTTTTATCTCACTCCCTAGAGACACATGCTGGCTAATCCTCCTTCCTCTTTGGAATAATGATCATCCAAAACTAGGTGCCCACCAAGGTATGAGCAGACTGGATGAAGTTAGATTTCATGTGCTGATGTGACAGGTATTTCCTTCCACCTCTAATCTCACATTAGCCATATAAAACGAGGGGAAAACTATTCTTTTCTATTCTAGTAACTAAATTTTGGGATCACCACTTGGATTGCTTGACACAGACAATGGCTGCAACCTGAGCTGGTAGTTCTGAACTGTAGCTAAATGCCTAAAAAGGGGGAATGAGAAAGGAGTGTTATGTACAAATAAGAAATCACTTTGCTTCTATATATAGCATTTACAAAATTTCAACATGAATATATTCTCTATAGTTACAGGTTTTGAAAAAATTGAAAGAGTTCCTAGGACAGCTGTCAGAAAACCAGTCTTACAGTGTGAGCCTTAAAGAGTACAATGCATCCAATTTACCAGAACAAAAGTTGAAAGGTGCCTTGACTACTATACATAAAATTTTAGTAGTCATAGGGGTGTTAAAATTGTGATGGACTAAAGGTATGGAAGATGCAAGGTTTTCAGGTCAAGGCAATAACTTCATTAGGCCAGGTGACACAGCCAGAAAAGGAGTACAAGCTTCTGTGTGCACAGGCTTTTGAATAGATCACTGCAAATAATCAGTTTTTCATAGACACTTGTTCAGAAAACATATCTGAAAAAGGGAGACTATTCAGTCTTGCTGACAAAGGCATAGCAAAAGGAAGACTGGCAGATGAAATCAGACAAAATCAACCTTTCCACAACATTGCAATTTCCTAGCACTATGGGTAATTAAATATTGGAACGGCTTACCAGGGGAGCTGGTGGACTCGCCATTGCTTGGAGCTTTAGGACGAGATTAGATATCATTGTAAAAGAGATGCTTTAATCCAGCTTCTGGAAGTTCTCAACATGCCCATAACACTTGCAGGTCTGCATTAAGACAATGACTATAATCAAATCTCATACTTTAGGGTTTCAGCTGATCAACTGCAAGGGTTATAAAGAATTTCTTTTTCCTTTCACACAAAAACAGGGAAGGGGAAAGTACTTTTTCTTAGCCTGAAATTCACCAAGCTGTCATATCCTAATGTGAGCTCACTTTAAGTTTGAAGCCACCTGGATGCAAGCCACCTCTGACCTGGGAACTGTGTGATTAAGCCAGTGCAGAACAAGGTTTGATCTGTGTGCCCAGCTAGGGGCTTGGCATTAGCACCCCCTCAGCATTGCACTAACACAGCTGAATGACTTTTGGAAAAGAGCCATTTCATGCTCTGCTCCTGCTGGCAAGTGGTCAAATGAAAAACTATTGGGTCACAATACCCTTAGAGGTCTTGTTAATGAATCTTGCTGGACTGTTTCAAAGGGAGTGCTTTCTCAAGGTGAGATAAACAGAAATCTCATTTGAGTTAGTTTTGGTTTTGTTCAGTGTGAGTTCCAAATCACCTGTTAATACACTATCATCTGAACATCTCATCTAATTAACTAAGTGCTATTAAAGAAGCATAGGTAACACCTTGATTTTTTCTGTCTCCTGAAAATTAACATGCTTTAGCCTAACTAGAGTTATCATGTTCACACAGGTATCAGGATGGATTTAGTGTCCTGTGTTTTCCAGTACAACTAGACACTTAGGCATCCCTTTAGGTGTTTAATTTAGCTATGTCTGTAACTATACAATCTCCACTATTTTAGCAGAATACTGTAATGACTTAATTGTTAAATGCAAGTAAAACTGAAGAAAAGACAGAACATTCTATTGCTTTTACAGTTCTGTGTGAAACCAGTATATCTCAACTCTGTTAAATAAAACATAAAATGAGAAATGGTTCCTCTAGCGATTTCTATGAGCTGCACAGTGACATGTCCATACTGTGAGTCTCCAAACAAAGATCTATGTAAGTCAGATCCATATTTCCAGGCTTTTATTCTTCTCAGCTACCTATACTATTCTCTTACATCCCATTGACAGTGAGTTAGATTCAAAGATATTTCTGCCTGTGCTAAATAATGGGCTGTTTGATGGAGTTGTGCACAGCTACACCTGGGATGTAATGCAGGCATATAATTCACCTGTCAGAGCATTTTCCATGCAGAATAAGGATGGTTTCTCTTTACCATAACTCTGAAGCATACATATTAACATAAGGCTCTGTTGTCAGTATTGATCATTAGTATTATGTTAAGATTGCTGTATTTCAAAATGAGAACAGGACACACAATGATAGCACTATCTAGTAACACAAAATATTCATGTAAAAACAAATGCAGACACAATTTGTAAAAAGGAGGAAAAAAGATACACTCATACTGTTTGTCTTAATGTCCACCTTGGTGATACATGCATATATTTGAGACCAATCGTGAAAATCATATTTACAAAATGGCCCTATTAAGCAGCACATTCTTGCATGAGTATCTTTACTCAAACCAAACTAGACTACTCAGAACAAGTCTCCTCATCTGGGATGAAAGTGGCAAAATCTGCACTTTTGCCTTCTCAAACAGACATCACTTGGTCTGCTGCTGTATTTGAGCACAAACAGCTCTAACAGACTGTATATCTGGATCTGCTCCACACTGCACACAAACTTCATGATAATGAATTTCTAATGTCTTTTGATCATTTGTTCTACTGAGATTCTATAGCATACCTAATGCTACAATACAGGAATGCTTGGAAAACCTCAAATCTACTGTCCCGTGATTTTTAAAGAATACTATTTTAAACAAAAAATGAAGGAGAAATATTATATAATGCAGTAGACACATTAGAAGTCTATTACATAACAAAGACTAATATTGTTCTAATGGTAAATATCACAATTTTTTACTAAATCACTTTGGGATACAAAAATTATGCCTTAGTTTTCACAACCTGTTCATTTGAAAAATTATTCAAGAGAATTATGAGTGCAGGAAGCATCAGCACATTTACAACAGAGAAAATATTTACCTTATCTCACACAGTACTCATTTATATTCCTCCTGTGCCAAAATTTTTACCCGAGTAAGTTCATGTGATCATTGAGCATTAAATTCTTTGCTCTTGCATTTCTCCTAAAAAATTCCCAACTCAAAACATTGGAATTGTTACGTAATTATAGTTGTAAGCTTCTAATTTATTTACTTGAGTGAGCTACTTTTAAAGTTAATTTCCAAGCAGCATAAAAAATGGATGTGTGCCGTAGAATTCAGAGAATTAACATAATTGTGTTCTCATACTTTCTTCATTCTCTACTGAAAATGGTGTTCTTAGTGTTCAAAATCTGTTTCCTATGCATTTCTAGTGAGAGGACTGGAAACAGCCTTATATTTCTTGAATCTTAGCTTTCTTTAAACACTACCAGGTGTTTTTTTTTCTTCCTTACAGAATCGTGTGCAAGTTTGAATTCACTTAAAATCTTTCAATAGGATTTGGTATTTTGGATTAATGCTTCTCCCCCCTTGATTTATTTTAATATTAAAGATACTATAGTTAACATTTAAAGAAGACTTTAAATTCTGTTCCTTAAACTAGTGCATGTAACAGCTACCTCTTCTTCATTTATCTGAAACTCAAAACCCTAAGAGTAATTTTGACATGTAATGAAATGCTGTCAGAAGCACACCAATTAAACTTTACCCTCCTTCCAAAGAAAACTCAATAAACTCAATATATAACAAATAAATAACAAAATCTAAACTAACTGTCCACTTTACCTGGAAATGTATGCCCTGTTAGAGAATCCAAATCTGAAATTAAAACAGTGAAAAAATAATCTTTAACACTAATTTAATATTAAAATAACAAAAAAATCAGAAACAAATCTGGCACCAATTATAACATTATCACCAACATTAAATTTTAATCATATATATATATGAAAAGCAGAAGTAGAACACTTAGCATTATATTATCAAGTTTTTTCTCTCCATAATTTTGTAAAGATGTAAAATAGGATGTAAAGATGAAAGTCTTAAACGCTATGGGAAGCTAATTTACTTTACTGTTTAAGACGGTCATATCACAACTAAATAGGAATTTTACAATTTTTTTTTAATGAACCTCTGCTTTCGGAAGCATATATCTGGAGTATCAGCATTTCATCTGAGGTTGTACTTAAGAACAATAATTAGAAGTCTTCAGAATGCTTTTTAGCTTATACCATTTTAAAAAGAAGATTTTCTTTCTTGGTCATAACAAGTAACAGATCTAATTTTGTCTATCCTAGTGTTTATGCTTTCATATTTTTTAAAAAAATTAGTTGTTTTAAAAAAAAGAAGAGAGATGGAAGTATTCCTGCTGACACCAGAAAGCATAAATCAGAGCTTTGCTGGTCAACTCCCATCTGAAGAGAGAGCAGGAAGGCGCACCAGTGGCACTGGTGGCACCAGAATGACCCCTCCCCAACTTGCACTGGGAGCAGAATTCAGAATTTTATCTTTGAGGTACTTTGCCCCACCTTGAGAAATTTCATGTTCTTAAAAGATACATATTTAGTACCTTTGAGGAGTTATACTCAGGGATAGACTTGTAAATCTACAGGCAGAACTAAAAGAGTAGTTAGTTCTGATGAACATGGTCACAATATCAGCTAGGATTGCTGTTGAATTACCAAGGCTAATTCTCAGGCATACATGGTCAAAAAAACCCTTTGTAGGAAGTGTTCTGTCATGAAAGACAGTCATGTGAACACATTTGGAAAACAAGTCCCATTGCTAGGAGAACTCCACCAGTTCCCAATTAGCTCACCAAAATAGCACATGCGACCGTCAGACTACCCTTCCCATCATCTCACAAGCGGGATGGCAGAAGGATGCAATAGCTACGTTCTCTTGGAAAAGTGCAACAGGCAGATTGTGGCTAACCAATTTACCTTAATACATGTACATGAGTTCACTTGGCATTTCTAGGAATTGAATGTATTTATTAGCAGTAACTGGAAAAAGGTAGTTGGGCAATGTAGGCACTTTATTAGAAACTTCTAGTAGCATTTTTAAACTACTTTATCGGAAAAAATAAATAAATTATTTCCTAATTGCAACAATCAACGGATACAAGATTCCAGGTTAATGGTTTAGGCCACAGAAATCCTAAACTTCTTGCAGTAACTGATTCTAAAAATTATTGGGAAAATATTTAGCAACGAACTCCTGGATATACAATTTCTCCTACTGGAAGACAGGAGGAAAGTGTGCTTGGCTTTAATAATTTATAACTGTTTAAATGAGATAAATTTCCTGAGGACTGTGAACATGTTTAATGTTGTAAGTGAACACAGGAGAAAAACAACCCAATATGTGATAAATGCACTAGAGAGAATTACTTTCTGAAATCCAAGATAGTGAACACAATGCATTACCTAACACTTCCAGTATGTGAGATCTCAAGCTCTATCATACCAAACTTTATCATAAACTATAGCAGAAAGAAAAACTAATCTCAGCATTTTCCCCTCCACAGTCTGAGAGACAAAAGAATGTTTTTGGCCCCTAGGATCCCATAAAAAAACACCAAAACCAGACTATGAATAAATGGAGTATCTAGCTATGCAGTGACTGCTCTCTGAAAATACAGAGACTGGATGAAGCCATCATGCAAATCTGGATCATCAAAAAAATATGTAGAATACTTGAATTGCCCAAACTGCTGTCACTGTGCACATGCTGTGGGTGCATATCCTGCAACAGCAATAATGTTTGAAATGTTTGAAAACATCTGTTCTATGTCATTTTATTGATGAAAGCATCCTGATGCAAAACCTTAAAATTCAAGAAAAAGAACAGGGGAAAAGAAAAGTCTTCCTATAGCAGTGGAACAGTATCTACTCAGACACTGGGATTTAAAAGAAAAAAAACCAATGTAAACCAAAAAAGTGGGACTTGTTTCTGAAAAGTGCATGTACATATTGTCATTCACAGCAGAAATCACTGTGAAAATGCTATTCTGAAACTAATGCAGATAACTTAATACAAACTAATTAGGCACTTGCCCCAGCATAAAACAGCATTACTTTGTAATATTCCATGTTAAGCTAAAGATGAAAATTGTGGATGTGTTTATTTTCTTACAAGTCAACCTACACTAACTGAAAACAAGGTAGTTTGTCACCTGAGCACGTCCTGCATGAACTGTTAAATAAAATCAGGCCTACTTTGCTAGCTGAAACCAGAAGAGTTTATGGCATATTGAACCCACAAATCATGATCCACATGCCCTGATTCCGTCATTACATTTCACGAAGAATGATATAAGCTGACAGCACACAGGCAGGTGATGTAAAATTTCCCATATAAAGATAAATACAGTGTGCAGCATTTCCCTGCTAGACTTCAATACATGCAGTTACTGCAGTTATAATGGAATGAAACCTTTGCTGTGACTGAAACAACTGGGGTATTCAGTCTCTGCCATAAGATTTCTTCCACTCTTCTGTGGACTTTAAGTGCAGAAGAAAAATCAACATTTCCTGTTATTGTTCAGAAGACACTGCAGTTTTTTCGACTGATTTTCAATTAAGTAAGCCTGGTCAGGTGGAATACAATTTTCCTCCATTCCATTTATTTAATGAATTGCCCTGATTTGGCACTATTCACTTTCATACATGAGACTTTCTAAGCAAAGAGCAAGAATATGAGTTGAAAGTGGAGTGCATACAAATGAAATGCACTTCCACCCCATTTTTAAGGCAAAATAGCTAACAAGTCCACAATAGCAATTAGCAATGAATTATATTAATGCATTCCACACCTGATTCATACTATAAGTCATTGATTTAAGTAGAAAAAATAGTGATTTGATGATAAAACTAACTTCCAGTTATGTTGCATAGCATGATTTTTCAAAAGGGAAAGAGGATGGCAACAGCATCTCAGCAGGCAGTATCTTTGATAAGACACGTTCATTTCGTTAGCTCACCGCAAAACAGTCATTGGAGATAGTACAAGCTTTTCATGCCAATAAACTAATTGTTTTTTCTCAGCCCTGATTAGCAAAGATGGAGTCTTGTCTATATTTTGCCTTCAGGGCCCCGTTTCAAAAACAATGCACAATCCAGTCCACAGCCTTTGAATTCCACTTGCATGCTACTTGTAGTGCTGTGCTTACAGTAAAATATCAAAGCGTAGTGTAGCTGCCACTGACACGTGTTGGCAGAGTACCAATGCCAAATGAATGGAAGGGATTATTTTTACAGTGCATGTGAAAATATATTTAAGGTGCTGAGCACACTGAAGTCATTTAACATTAAGGGCTCTCCATGGCATTGTCAGCGAGATGATGAAATACCAAACCATATCCGGGAGCTGATACCTGCTTAGAAAGGTTAGGAGATGCTAAATGAATGCTAAATCATGCTTTTTAAAAAATACAATATTTCTTCCTGCTTCTAAGCATTTAATAGATATTGCCAGCAGGAAATGAGTGTCTCTTTTTGATAAACTTTCACAGTTAGACCCAATCTTGTTTCACTGAAAGCCTGTAACTGGGCAGTGGAACTCAGGAGACATTGTGGATGGCCACAACATCAGGACCATGAACTGCAAAGCTCGTGTCTTCTTTAAACAAGAATAGAGGAGTGAGGTCCAGCCACTCATAAAATTTGGAATACAAAGGGACAGAAATAAAAAGGCTGGTCACAAAGAAGAAAGTAAAGAGCTAACACACAGCTGTAGTGGCTAAAGGTGTGAGATGGCTTGCATTAACCAGAAGTTACAACTGTAGCTCTGACAATCAGGTCAGTGAAAACTATTGGCATATAACTCTGAGGACTGGATTTGGATTGTGAGTTTGGCCACACCCATATTTTGGGTTTATTTTGGAACTACCCAAAACTAAAGTCAGTAGCTAAACTATAAATAGGTAAGCAGTTCTTGGCATTAGCCTCTAGAGGGGGAAAGTTTCCTTCAGCTTCAGAAATGATGTGCATTATTCACTAAAAAGCTGTTTTTGCAGTAGAGTCAACTCTTACACAGCCCTGTTGCCTAGACTTGGGTCTGCACTATTTATCATTATCATGTCACTGTGACCCTAATCTACTGCAATAAAACTGTTTTCAGGCTTTTTCTTCTTTTCATTGATATATTATTGCATTCAATTGCCACCAATCCTGTTAACAGCATAATTATAATTTTAATGGGAATGTAAACCTTTTCTGTGAGAATTTCCCCAAGGAGAAGAAAAAAAGAGTTAGCAAAAAGGTTGTACTCAGGAATTCATAACAGCACAATCACCATCTTACAAACCCACTGCATACTTGCATGGGTTCTTGGAACTTATTTTTATTCTTAGAGATAATTCAAATTAAAAAAAAGATGCACAAACAGTTATGAATACTTAACAATATGACACTAAAAAGCCTATTTATTTCTCTGATTTAACTTGATACCATCAATCTATTAATAAAAAAATTGCATCATATTGAGACAGGTAGATCATATCTACAGTGTTAATCGGGGTTTCGTTTTGACAGCTTTCTTTCCAGGGATATCGTTAAGAGTGGGATTAAAATCTACTTTTCTTCACCAGAGGTTTATACATGCGAGCAAGGTTTCTTAGCTTCCATTGGCTCCAATGAAGCAGTAATTGAAAATAAGTCAATTAATTACATCAAAAAGTAGAAATCAAACTTGGTCAGATGAATCATTAGAACAGCTCTTTCCACTGACAAGATCTCTAATAACTATAGTGGGAGCTTAGACAGTCACCTACACAACCTCACCACAAAAATATCTTTGAGGAAAATAATCTACATATATGGATGTGGATCAGAGACAGCCATAAGAATAATATGAGAATGATTTAGGCATGGAATATTAGCTGGTTTGCAGTTGGTAAATCTGATGGTCTCAGATCTCTGAAATATTCAGTTAAAATAAGTCCTAGACAAAAATAAACTTTGTCCTGTCAGCCTCTAGTGCAAAAACGTGTGTGTCATTTTCTCCACTCTTCTTAAAATCATACCATAGTTATATAGGATGATGCTTGCAGCCTTATATTTTACCTTCTGATTTCATGTTATTCCAGCAAGAACTTGGACAATGGGCACAAAGTGAAACATAGAAGGGTCCACCTGAACACCAGGAAATTATTTTCTTTTTCCTGTGAGAGTAACTGAGCGCTGGCACAGGTTGCCCAGAGAGGTTGTGAAGTCTTCTTCCCTGGAGATATTAAAAAAGCTGCCTGGAGCATGGGGGTTGGACAACATGATCTCCAGAGGTCCCTTCCAACCTCAACTATTCTGTGATTCTGTGAGATAATACTGGTTGTTGAAATAACCCAAGGGTTGCATGTGGTTGCAGTGTTGACAGACCAGGAGAAATAAATGCATTTGTCCTCATGAGGGGATTGAATTGAGGGATCACAAAAAATATTGATTAGAAGAGTTTTTATTAATAAGGCTGCTCTTATTAATAGAATCCATCTGTTATTATTAATAGCTGTAACCATTCACACTGCCCATGCATTTATTCGCTCACACAGCTCACTCTTGCACCTCACTCACAGCTACCCACCAGTGAATGGTCAGGACACCAATTCCAGCTGTTTTCCACAGAGATACAGGGTTGGAACAGCACACAGGGGCTCTTAGGTGGGTGTCCAGAAAGTCTCTCAAAAGGTCCTTCATTTCATCAGGTCTATATGTAATCGTGCAGCCTGGCTGCATGTAGCAGCAGCACCCTCTTGAATGTGATCCCACTTACACAGCTGGTTGTTGATGCCAGTGTGGGTAGGTGGCCAGGTGTGGCCAACTTCTGGTGCCCCAAATTTATAAATTCTCGCAGAGCCAGCCAGACTGCTAATCTCAGGAGTTTATTGGTGCCTGGGAGACTGCTGCACATTGCTCTTTGCAGCCTGCTATATCCTCATAACCTTCTCCATCCATACACTTAGCTACCTATAGAAATCACTCGCACAAGCTCACACAGAAGGCATTTCTATGCAATGCACCCTCTCCCCTGGTACGCAATATGCTTTAGCAGAAGCAGCTAGTGGAAGACCTAAAATCCCGTTATTCCAGATGCAAATTTATCCTTACATAGTAGTTCTGATAATCACTCCTAAATGTATATTATCCTTAAAATATTCTATTCAAAACAACATGATAAAGGAAGAAAATACACTTCCAGATTTACAGAAGTGTCTTATTAAAACAAAAAGCTCTCTTAAGATACAGTTAACTTTTTGACATCCCCTTCCCTTGAATAGTAAATATTAATTGTTCTGTCCTTAGTTTCCTTAGAATAATTTCATGTCTGTGTTCCTGAAGCTGTATTTATTAGGGCTTTTGGGTTAAAATGCCACCATCCTTGATACAGAATAAAAGTTCACGTTACATTTTTTTAAAAAAATTTTAAAAATTTAAATTATTTCAAAAAATATTGGGGATATTGGTCAGAGCTGATTGCAGACATATCCTCCAGGTCTACTTTGACTTCACTGAGCTGCTTTAGTAGGTTCATAGCAGCTAACATACTTCAGAGTAGGAAATACTTGGATCTACTGGCCCTGGTCAGCTTGACTGGATCAGAGTCTGCTTCTCTTCCCCTACAACTTATGTTTTCCTCATCTCTTTACTCTGTCTCACTTTAAAAAACTAAAAAAAACCTATGACCAAGTAAAAATAAAAAACCCCAAACCAGTTTCCTTACATTTTGAAAGCCATCATTAATCCATTTTCTCCTTCTGCTGATCTCAAGCAAGCTGCCTGCTTCATGCTTCCTAGTATAATCATGGCCTCAGGACTGGTGTATTCAAACTCAATACAGGGTTTTTAAATAACATCTTAAAGTATGTTGTAGAACCTACAGCTGCATACAGCCATCTCAAGATCAAAACATTAATGCTTTTCAAAGTAGTTCACATCAGGAAATTTAAAGTACATTATGGCTGAAATCACAGCCCTGGTTTCCCACAGTGATGGATGCTGTGCTGACAGCGGCAGCAGCACCCACTCTACTCAAGTGCAGAGAGACTTTATTTAGGCAGCATTGACTAACACTTTGATAGCAGTGATGGAGGACACCTATCATCAGTGGTAGGTGTACTGTAATTTGAAACCCCCTGCAGTTCACCACAGCCTTACTGCCCTGTGTCGCGCCAGGATTTCCCAGAGGACTCCCACCAGTGGGCTGTCCTCACCACATGTAATAATCCCAAAGCTTTGAGAAAGGCACACTGTATCTACAGGCACACTGTAACTGGGAGGACTGCAGCTCAGGAATCCCACTCAAGTTCAGTGTGTACATACGCAAAACAAACTCACACGAGTGAAGAAGTTTCTCAGAAACATCAGTGCAAACATTATTTACAATTTCCCCAGTGATTTGCACTTGTGCAGCTGGTTTAGCCAAGGAAGAGATGAAAGAACTAATTTCCTAATGTACTTTAACTTCTTAGCATGTCTACAAACATTTTTAAACTCAGAAGCACTTAAAATGGTGAATCATTGAACAATCAACACCTTACATTTAAAACTTTCTAGAAAGTTTAAATTCTAACTGATTTTATTTTAAGGACATTTATAAATTTATTCCAGTCCTGACAGAACTAAAGCCTTCACATATACAGGATCTGTGGAGCTGTGGTTAGTACCGTACTGTTCTTGAGCTAATAACCTAAAGCCTTAACTTTGGGTCAGCACTGATTTCTATCCCACTAGATCTAAAGGCAAGTACAACTCTTTCTAATCTGTCTGAAAAAGACCATACAGAAACATCATGGTTTCCAAATTAAGGAGAAGGCTAACACAGACAGCCATAGGCTATTTATACTTATTTAGCCTTTGAAAAATTGTTATTTGTAGGTAGATTTTCAATATCTGACAGAAAATGGCTGGTAGAGTTTTGAGAATCTAGTTGAATCTGACCTGTGCATTCAACCAACTCTCCTCCCATATGAAAAGTTAAAACATTCCATTGACTCAGGAGAAGCAATGACACAATACACACCATGATATAGTGATATCATGACTCTCTGAAATATCAAGCTACCAAATTTTCTAGACCAGAAACCCATACAAGAGATGAAGTAAAAATATGCCAAAAAAATCATAGTATTTATGTAATGTTGAGACATTTATGAAGTCTTCTGATGAAATTCTGGAGGTAGGCACTGGACAAGTGAGAAGTCTCAAACAGAGACTTAATAATAATATATAAAAAATAAAACTTTTTTTTTAAAATCAGTTTCCTAAAAAATGAACTGCAAAATAATATACCTGCTCAGTCTTATTGCGGTCCATTTCTAAATCTGCTTTCTGCATGAAAAAGGCAAGAAATCCTGTGAAATTCAACTGTTCCACTTTACGCTGCTATTCATGTCAAACACTATGACATCTTTCAGAAGCTGCTTCTTCGTGTTGTCGGATTGTTTCAGTTCATCTCATTCTCTCTCTTGTTCTGGAAGTGCCTCTACTCTCACACTTTCTCTGTTTTTTAGTGACTTTCCTTTTTCCTTGAAATTTATATAAATATAAGTTTTTGAATCATCAAGCATTTCTAAACAAAAGATAATTTTCTCTCATTTTCACCTCAGTGTCAACTTCCCTTCCTCTAATGCATGTCAGATTGCTTTCAGGTTTGTGCTCAGCTTGATCTGGCCTTTCATATATCATTCATTACCTTCTGCTGGCCAAGCCACAGTGTTTTTTCATATTCATTCTCCTGCCTTTTGTTCCTCTTATCAGATAAAACTGAACACTTATTATTAAGCAATCTTTCAATCCTTTTATGCTCTGCCTGATTTCAGAGAGACTAAATAACTATGTTTATACATTGACATGTAAACTACTAAGCTGAGCTTTGTATGACAAAGCTGACTCACTGACTTACTAAATATTGGGACAATTCCTGTTATACTAAACAAGCTGAGTCTTCTAAATACATTAGATTTGCTAAAGCTAGTGGGGAAAAAAATAGCATCTTCTTAAGCAATTAAAAGGAAAAAAATAATCATTAGAAATGCAGGCAATAAAGCATTTCCATGAGGCAAGCCCAGGAGTTTGCTAGCACATAATGCCTTTCTAGAAGGACAAGTTAGAAGAGATTTGGCACAGTCTATGCATACATTTTGTAATCTCCAAAACTGGTATACAACAGAGACTGATTAGGGCTAGAGGAATGTAGCACTTCTACATCACAGAAGAAGTATAAAGGAGGAAAAATAAGTTGATAAATTTAAATTTAAAAAAAACAATCCACAAAACCACCTACAGACTGACTTTTTACATGAAAGGCAAATATATTTCCAATATAAGGACTAAAAAACTTCAAGGCTGAGAGTGAAAGCATGAGAAATTTGTTATAAATGGCACTGGACTTAGGATTCAAGAACTATACTAGTGAAACTACACAATTGTAAGCAATGTCGTTGGGTATTAATTCTGTTTCCAAGGTATTTCAAAGAATAATTGCACAGACCTCTCAGGACTTTTAGATCATTGAAGCCACAATGGATCATTTTGTCACTTCATATGAATACTGTGTAGGAGGTTTAAAGTTTATGTCAGATGAACAAATACTTGGACTCTATTTGTTTGAGAAAAATACCGTTTTTAGGGACCAGCTGTATTATGTACACATGGATGGAATCAGCTTATATAGATCTCGTGAGGATCTTAGTTCAGAAAACCAGTGTGCTCTGACAACTGCCCTGTGTACTTTGAAAATGGAGAAAGGCTTTTCTTAATACTTTCAAGATAATCAGTCGACATAGATGTTAAAACATTATGCTACAATAAAATGGTGACTGCTATTTTGCTTTTATTTTCTTATTATCGCTCACTGCCTCTTCAGAATTTATGTTTAGTTAAACTTTTCAAGCCTGTGGCAATAGCTGAAGAGACTGTGTTAAAATTAATTAAATCTTTGAAAACATTTAGCCCCAGTCCCGCTCTTATTGAGTTTTCTTGAAAGTGATGTCAATGAGAAGAGTAGCAGGTGCAGGTTTTCCTTCGGACATATCATATCACATCACAGCACTCAGGATATAGATGGATTCATGTATAGGCTTGTTAAAGACAACTTCAAGGGGGAAAGTGCTAAAGAAACTCTTAATTTTAAAATTGATATGATTTTGTTGCAGGGAAAAATAAAAAAGAAGACAGAAAATGTATTTTTCTCTGCCAGGAGTATAAAGGGCCTGTAAGGGGGTAAGAACTGTGTTAAAGAGGCAGAGCACAAAAGTTCAAAACACGAAATAGGCTACTTCAGTTCACTGGTTCCCATACTCAATGCAATGAAGAGAAGTATGAACTAGTCAGGTGGTTAAAGGAAGCAATGGAAATTAGGAAGGTTTACCAGTTCCAGGCAGTTTATGTGGCATTGCACAAGGAGCATGCGTGTGCCTCTGTTTGTGCATGCTAGAAAGAGGAGCAAAGGACAGTGTGTTACATATAGTAACCAGGATGCGAAATAGCAGAGGCATATTCATGACACATTGCATCTGAGCTAATAAGCCATTTCCAGATTAATAGCTGTAGTCCAGAGTATTTGAATATTTGGAGCATAGCTACTGTGCTTCAGGGCCCTAGTTGACAAGATCAGATCACATGAAGCTGTTGGTTTCTTTGAAAGTCTTTTCCTCAGAGGAAGCCTTTATCAAAACAAACATAATTCACAGAACTTGCTGCCTTAACTAACTGCTATCTAACCTCTTCCCACATGGAGAGAAAGGGACAAAGGAACATCCACCATTTAAAAAAAGACTGTAGGAATAAGTCAACAGTCTATAACACAAGACAGCACACAATAACAGTTGCCATCACATGTTGTTCAAGTCTCATTCTCTGAACAAAAACTAGCTTCAGAAGTGATGATTTAAGACGGTTGTCAATGTTTCCAGTGATAAACACCAAGAGTTCTCTCAGAAATGGCTGCAAGAGTCCATTTGATTTCATAGGGATAAGAATTGCACTGAATTCAGAGGGAAAAGACCATGAAACAGGAGAAGGGATTTCATGGTGAAAAGTTTGTGATAATGTAATTAAAATCTCTATACACAAAGGAACAAAGTAAAGGCTGAATTGGCTTTTGCCCACAGGCATTTCCGGATTTGATTGCTTCACTGGGTTGGCTTAGCATTCTCTCAGCACAATTTTTGTGATTTCAACATTTCTCATGTGGAATATAAGAAGAGAAAAGTAATTCCACTGACTCCAGTGAGTTACATCATGAAATTACTCCAGTATGGAATATGGTTCACCATCAAAAGTGTTTGATTTTGTAGATTTTAAATATTCAATTGTTAGATGAAGTAACAGATATTTAAACATAACCTAAATCCTAGGTATGACTCTTCTGAGCATTACTGTAAAACGCATGAATGAACAGGTAAAACAGAGCAAACAGTTCAGTTACCATCTCTAAATCCAGGATACATATTTATGAGCTACAAGTTAATTTTGTTCCCTGACATGCAAATAGGCAAGAAGCCACATTGTCATGGGTCTCTCACTTTGACCAACTTTGGCTTTGAAAATATTTTCCAATGAAAATTCACTGAAACTGCTTTGTTCTCTGGAACAGACTCAGTCTTGAAGAAACGGCAGTTTCGAATGGAAGGAAAAGACTTATCAGAATATTCTAAAAATAACTGTATTTGAAGGCCAAGTTTGGTCTGCAGTGTGTAATTTGAGCTCACCTTTTCTAAATTACAAAGACCTCTTTTCATTTTTTAGCATATCTACATATTATATGTTCTGGAGTTTACTTTAACAAAATTTCTAAAAATAGGAAGGTTGCATTATTTTTTTTAAAAAAACAACTTAGATATGGAAATAGATGTGCCTTCAAAATTAACTGGTTAAACTTTGTAGAAACAATGTCTTCTTATCTGGCTATATCATGAATTTGAAATTCCATGCAACATTAACTTTGGTACCATGAGACCAATGAAACCAAACCCCTCAAAAAACCTCCAAAAATCCAACCTCGCAACTCTGGAGATTGTCCATAAACAAAATAAAATAAATTCTGCAATTTAGAAAACTCAAAAAAAACCATGGCAACACTTGTTCCATTGTTAATTTACTTTGGTAGCATTGCTTTATCATTTTAGTTTGTAGCATGCCTGCCAAAACCTTCAGTTAGAATGTAAAAAAGAAAAAAAAAACCAAACACACACACACAAAAAAAAAAAAACCCAAAAAAGAAAACCTGTCCAAACAACTATAACTGTTGTTAAATTTAGCATTTAACCTGATACAATGAGTTTTGTGACATGACCTGTTGTTAAAATAATCAGACAAGCATTTTTTACTATTCTTACTCAAAAAGTTTCAGGAAGACCTGAAACTGTTGTTTTCAGGCACTTATTATTATCATTATTCTGAAATTATTTTCAGGAAAGGGATCTATGTTTTCAGTGTCCTATAAACCTTGCAATGATTTAGTTGTTAGAAAATCTATTGCACTGACATAAAGTGGAAAGGATAATATGTATCTTTCACATTTCTTAGTTTAATTGTCTTATTGCAACTGAATATGACACACAATGAAGAAAGATTAATGATGAGAGAAAACTGAAGTCAGCAGCCTCAGGCAAGACAGTTTCTCAGAACTGGCTTTATAATCTCAGAAGAGATACAATTAACCTTAAATGAATTTGAATTTTTCACCTTTTCCTTTCTTTTCTGAGACAGCACTACAAGACTTGTTTTTTAAGTCCTTTAGTATTCTGAAGAAAATCTAGAGCATTCCAGTTCTTGAATTAATTTTAAATAAATCCAAACAGTATTTCATCCAAGTTAATTATGTAGTGTTAAGAATTTGCTACCATTGATATGTTTTTAACTATGATTGAAGGTATCTCTATCATATCTGCCCTAAATTTCTTCAGTATATTCACCTCTGTACTAAAACAAACAAAACAAACAAACAAACTAGATTCTAAGAGCAGCAATGGTGAAGTATTGTTTGCTCCTGTCCCTAGAGGTACTCGGGACATGCACAGTCCATCCCCACACACTTTGCATCACACTTTTACTGCTCCTCTTCCATGCGAGGTCTCTTCCTCTCCTCCTCACACATTATAAATATAAAATATACTTCTTTTCTCATCAGAGAGATATTAGGACACTGATAATTCACCAGCTTTCTCCTCTTCAAGTATTAGCTCTGCAGGCAGCCAGCCTGGGTCCTGAGAGAGCAGGACAACATGAGCATGGCAACACGAGTGGAAGGCTAGTTGGACCGATGGAGCAGTGGCTTCTGATGTATAGCTCCAGTTCTGCACCAGAACTACTCCTGGTTCTGTCTCAGTTCCTCTCTGCCCTTACATTCAACTATAGAATACACATGTGCTCTAATTCTCTTCCTCATAAAGTTTCCTAATTTTTAACAGTGTCTTCACTATTGTGCAGGTGGACGAGTCTCCATCATCAATATCATTTTATTGACAAGGCTGTTGAAGGAGGATCACATCACCCTTCTGCCAACGAGCCAGCTGTATGCTTGAGTTCCCAGTTAAACCTCAGATTCTCACACACAAGGACCAGCCACCAGCCTCCTGCTGCTGATTATATACAGAGGTAAGGTATATGAACAAATCTTTGCACCCGAGTTTCTGCATATTCTACATCTGATATGCTGTCTCCTCAGAGAACAGAAAAAATAATCCTCAGGCACTGTGAAACAGAGAGCCCTCAATCTTTCTGACTACTTGCTGAGGGATTAACTCCATTTAAGTAATTATTTTACTAGTTTCCTTTAGATACCAGCTCTGAAAAACTTACTGCAAGAACTTGAAAATGCTGAGTCGTTGTGCAAATATTCTGCCAAACTTTATCCCTGAGCCCAAGAAACAAAACGTTTCAGGAAAAAGAAAAAAATGTGGACAATAATATATGTCATCTTTCCTTTATTTTTTCTATCGAATAACCTCATTCCATGTTGGCCGAGGAAAAACTGTATAATCAGTAACATACAAAATACTTCAAAAAGCTGGAATCACATCAATCTCCATTAGTATAATTGATATATACTATCTCAAACTTTAACTGTGAGGGCAGTTTTCAAAATGATACCCGGTAATTTGGAGCATAGTACTTTACTTAAAGCAGGAGCTGGAATTTGAAATAGCTTTAAAAAATAAAATTGAAATACTGCATTACATTCAGCAATACTCATATTCTGAGAGTTCTCCAAGTCTCAAGGAAAAAAAGAAGTAATTTTCTATACAAAGATATAGCAAAGGTTGGCCTTTCTAGATTTTAGCTGCATCTTAAGGTTCTCTTTTGTAATACGATGTACAGAAGCAACAATAAAAGATGCAGAACAGTCAGATTAAGGAATTCAGAAGTGTTGGCCTAGTCCCAGCTCTACTACTGGTCTTCTGAGTAACTTTAGGAAATTCACTTTTTAATCATGTCTGCATGTGGCCTATGAAAAGTTAACTATTTAGTATATGCTGTATATTTATTCTCATTCTGTAATCAACAGAGAAAGACACATTTCCAGGGGCTGATTTATTGTATCTGAAGACAGGTCTGAAAACAATTAAACAAACGTGTGCATACAACTCTGGAAAACTTGTGGAACAACTACTTCCAGCACATTTGTAAGTAGATGGAAGACAAAAAGATGTTTGTTTGTTATAGAACTAGACAGGTACCCAGAGCAGTGGGTTCCCAGCTTTCTGCTATGGCAGAAGCATACTGCTTCTTGGTAGCTGTGGCTTGTGGGACAGGTAGAAACATTTATTTTACACAAGACTATTACGTTCTCTCAGATCTTGTGGAGAATGGACTAGGTATTAAGAGGTTACAAAGGGAAAACAAGGCTTAAAATGTTAAAGTGAGGGGACAGGGAGCAGAGGAGGACAAGTCATAAAGCTGTACTAATTAGAAACCCTGGAAAAATTTTAGAACAAGTAATGGTGTATAAGCACTTGGAAGAACATAAGGAAATGAGTAGCAGGCAACATTTAGTCTGACTGATTTAGGCTGAGTGTCTGATTTCTTTTCTTGTTAGAATAAGCAATTTCACATGCGAGGAGGAATCTTAGATGTCTCTTATGTTGACTTTCTTATGGCTTTTGACACTGGCCCTCATGACCATGTCATTCATGTCAGAGACAACGTGAGATACATTTTCTAGATGAAATTACTTTAGACTGAATTAATGTAAAGCCAAAAACTTGCATTACAGGCAGTGATTCACAGATGAAATGGGGTGTCCTCATTCATTACTGATGATAATAGCAATTTGGGGTTTTTTTGGTCAGATGGGACAGCATGAAGCAGGCTTAAAATTAGCTTGAAAAACTAAAGACATTTCTTGAGGAAAAATTAAACAAAATAGGATTTGATTGAGGTAAGGACAAGCACAAGATACCAAACTCAAGGGAATAATTAACTGCAAGACACTAGATAGAGGACGGGTTGTCATGTGTCTATTCTACACAACAGTGTCTACTATTACAGCTAAGCACAAATTAAATATGGTAGACAATACCATGCTATTTCTGGAAAAAATAAACATCATAGTGGGACGTATAAACAAGAGCATAAGCTGCAAGGCATCGAAAGTCATTTTCCACATGCAGTACAGATTAGGGTCTCAGCCATGTGCAGATTAGACAGGGGAGAGAGTACAGGGGAGAGACTGATCGGAATTCTGGAAAACATGACCTACAAGAAAAGATTGAAAGAGTATTTACTTTTAAGTCTAACAGAGATAAGACTGACAGGGTACAGTATCAGTCTTCAATTGCATGAAGGGTTGTTGCTAAAGGGTAGGAATAATCTATTTCGACTTTCATATGCAAAAAGTAATGAGCTTATTCTGAAACAGCCAAGACTTGGGTCAAATGTTAGTTGAACTTTCTAACAGCAAGGATAGTGAAGCAGAGGAACAGACCAGCTGGGGATATGATGGCCTTTCCATTGTTGGAAGCATTGAAAACCAGGTTACACCACACATCTGTTCAGCATCACTGATCCTGTGGGGTCAGGGGACAGACCGGCTGTTCTGTGCAGTTCTGTTCTTGCCACATTTTGCTGAAAGCGTATGTTTCTGTTTATTACAGGGATCTACTAGTAATATTGTGAATGAATATTAGATGGGTCTTTGCCAGTCAGTCAACAGTAGATCTATGTATTTTCTACTCTGTTAGCGTAAGACAAATCTCAATGCAATACAAATAGCTTCAAAATAAAAAGAAAAGTAAGTTTAAAAGCTTCCTAAAAGTTCACATGAAAGAGTACTTCATGATACTTGATGAAATTCCTATTCACACAGTTCTGTGCTGGTTCAGATTAGACCAAACTGAAAGAAATGAGTAAAAAAGGAAAACTGACTATCACAATAAAGATCAATAAAGAATTGTGGCAAGAACTGTGGCAAATGCCAAAACTTAAATGAAGCACTCACATAGTAAAAAAAAAATAAAAAGAAATCTTTTGCAGACTACAGGTGCTTTCTTGAAGCCTCCCACTAAAGTCAATGAAACTTAGGACCGGAAGGAGCAGCATTGGACAGAAATTTTAATAAAATAGCAAAAAATGGTCATGAAAAGGGCTTTACATATATGCAGTCTTGCATTTTCTTTTATAAGTTTATACCTGCTTTATAAGATACAATAGAAATGCTATTTATCCCTTGCTTATAGACAGGCTGTAGAAATAAAGCCCTGGTTTGCTCTTTCAATGGCCTTAAGTGATAAGCACGTACTAACAACCATTCTGTTTCTAAGCACATCAATGCTGTTATTTCTAAGCACATCACTACTGTTCTTTTTATACTGAAAGTTTCAGTCTTCCTGAGCACGGTAACTTTGATTAATTAGAAATTGCAAGTCTTGGTGAAGCTTGGTAAAGCTACAGGTAGTCTTCACTAAGGTCAACACAAAAACAGTTATTAAGCAGTGCTTTGTTTGATATATCAGAAACAAAAGAAGTCACCGCAAAGATCAGCCAGACAAAAGCTGTAGTAAGAACTTAGATACAACAGGAGGGTTTTTCATGTCTGCATGGGAGTTCTGCCTAGGTATTATTCCTTGGAACTCTTAATCTGAAATGCTAGGAAAAAAAACAAACAAAAGTTCAAGGAATTGTAGCAGGACTGACAGGAGGCAGGAAGATTTGAAGAAATCAAGAGAATCTATCTGCCCCTTTCCCCAGAATTCTGGTGTGGCAGGGGCTTGGAACATTCCCTAGCATTGTCTTCAGGGATGCAAACCCACAGATGATATTAGCTTAACATTCACCTACTTTTTATTTCCTCAATGTGCATTGAATAAATAATGCAAAAAGGAGAATGAAAGACATACTCTCAAGGCTTATTTTCTATTAAGTGCAACAATCCTATTTTCCCTTCTTGTCTCAGTTAATGCCAGCAAGCTAAGAACTCAGGCACCGCTCATAAAGTTTATATTTTCAGTTAGCCATATTTCACCAGCCTCTTACTGCTGCTGTGAAAGTGTATGAAAATTGTGAAGATACTTCTGACTGGAAAGAACTTTGAAACTGCCTCTAGCAACAATAGAAACTGTGTGAACAGCTCACACGAATCTGTGTTCAAATGTGTCAGAAGTACAGAAATTCAATATTTTTGTAGCTAAACCAGGACAATATCGGTAAGACATGGTAACTGTGAGGCTGTGGGGCTTTAGCTTTGTTTTAAAACCTAGCACAGGGCTGGCAGGAGCAGTGAGTTATATATATATGTTATATTTATGATCTTGTACTATAATGGATGAAATAATGGGTGTGCAGCAATCTGTGGGGCTGCATGGTAAATCATGCAATGAAAATTTTCAAAATGAAAAATAAATTAATTGGGAGGGATCAACTTGGTAATCAGTTTAACATCAGCTTTCAGACTGCAACCTAGGAGCTGCAGCAGAGACTGAGGAGAGAGTGAATTGCAGTACTGTGAAAAGAATAAGTATTTGTGTAAGGAGGGCTACCTTTAATTCAAACTGGTCCCCAGAGGAAACCAAACACTGAATAGCTCCCTAATTTACACCTAGTGAATCACTCCTCTGGAAGTACCATTGTGTCAATAGAGAGGAAAAATCCTTCTGATTGTCTTCAATGACACATGCTTCTCTCTGTTGCCTATATATGGGACTCAGACACTTTGATAAGCTAAATTTGAATCAGAAATTGTGAATATTATAATATACTCCTAATAAAACAACCTAGAATTGTCCTAGAAATGTCAAGTGTACGGATTACAGAAAAGGAAGCTTAGTATGATTTTCAGTTTCAGCATCTGGTCCCCAAATTGTCTTCTGAACTTTCCTAAGAAATAAAAATCTTTCTGTAACAGACAGTATCTATTTTATTATGCTACTTTCTTCAATAGGCTGGAGAGCCGAGAGAAAGCCCCTGTTTGCTGTCTTCTGGTGGCTGCACCATCCATCTGGTGAAGTGTGCAGAGGGGAGGCAGGGCTGATCCCCCCCAGGTGAGCACAGAAATGCACTCTATGAGAGAGGGCTCTAGCATGGGGCCAGAGGAGGAGGCACAGGGGGGGTGAGGGCAGCAAACAGGGGTAATGGCACAGGTCAGTATGCCTGTCAGAGCACAGGCACCCAGCCAGGCTCCAAGGAGAAAGAATCTTTTTCTAGTGATCAAGAAGAGAGTGAACACAACTTGGTGCAGTGCAGGAGTCAACTGAAAGGTTTCTGGGCTGGGGAATGGGAAGAAAGGACCCTTGACACCTGTAAGGACATGGGGGTTGGGGGCAAATGAATGGACAAAGGTCATTTATTTTAGTTCAGTCATTTTGATATTCTTCTATTTTCAGGTCTTGCCTGCTCTAACATCTGCTCAAAGAAAGCTGGCTTTCGAATATGAAGGCCCTTGACAGCATTTCTGAGGTGCCATTAAAAGGGCAGCACAAGTCCTGAGGTACACAGCAAAAAGTCTAATTGATTAAAGACCCAGAATTTCCCCCCATTTCCAGCAGATTTTGGTATAATTTTCTTATGAAAAATTGCTTTAAAAATTACAAGACTATGCATACTAAGTAAAACAACTGTTTTGCACCAATAGATTTCTCTACATGAAAGTGTAGAGTAAGAAGCAAGTTCTTAAAAAAAAATACTGTACTCACTGTGCCTCTATTTAAAATTCTTTTCTTACTCTTAAACCACATTTCGTTTCAGGTTTTGTGATTTATATATATTCTTGATCTCACATGTCTTGTTTCTACTATAACTATGTTCCCTCAGCGCAAACAAAGATTTTATGGCAGTTATTTGGTATATTCTTTATGGAAGTTCTGGGATAGTCTACTCACCCCATATGTACAGATTGAAGAATTACTTATTGGCAGCTTGGTCACCACGTTCAGAAAATAAAATAAAATTCTTAGGTAGCTGTTTAACAGAATAAAGTATGGTGTTGGACAACAACTCTAATAATATAAGCTTTCAAATACTGCGCCTAGAGGTCAGGTTTGCAGAGAATATAAATTGACAGTGACTTTGGAAGTCAGTAGAGCTCTTACAACAACCTGATCCTATGTATTTATACAGAACACTGTTTATATACAAGAGCTCTTCAAACTCTCAAACATTTGCTGGAAGGATAATGATAATTCAGAAGTTTTGAGGTAAGAATTACAAAAAACACTTTACCATGCCATACAGTTATAAAATTTTCATATAACAAGGATTTTCAATTTCCTCACACATGCTTTAACCACAGAAGTGAGAAATACCAGCTTAAGGACCTGATCAAGACCAACCACTTGAATCCTATTAACACCAGGAAGAGTCCATAAGCAAAAGCAGAAGCAAAGACTGGATTAGATTCTACTGCGACCGAAGCAGGTATGCCAGAAGCTGTGAGGCAACCAAAAGAAAGGGGAGCCTTTCCATTCAAAAATGTCAATGCCAGCAGAGCTCAAAGAACACATAGAAATGGAGTCTAAGAAAGGTAAACATTTTTTAATATACAACAAGGCCCAGTACTGATCCAGCATTAAGAAAGAATGTAACTAGCCATATTTCTTCCAGAATAAATCACCCTAAGGCAGGAAGGTTCATCTGATGACAGAAAGTCTCTCACAGCCGGTGTCAAGGTTTACTGTCATTACTAATTTTAATGTAGTACTTAAGTAACTTTACACATTTTTTCCCCTGGCTAAAATCTGAACAGTTGAGTACCTCTGAAGAACACAGAAAAATGACTGAGTTAAAACAGGGATTTATTGTCATTTAACTTGAGGGTGCTCCTAGTATCTTTTATCAACAATAACAGTAAAAAATCAGTATTTATTAATGGCATTTATATTCTTAATCTATTAGTAAAAGTAAAACCAACATTTTATGAGTACTTGCCCTCTGCCTGGTACAAGCAATTATAGGAGATTTCTACCAGGTTGTGGTAGAACTGTAGGAACTTGGAAATCATCGTAAGCAAATTCATGTGTGAAATGACATCTGAGAATCCCTAGGAAATGTAAGTAGATATTTAAATTCTGCCTATAAGCTTGAGAATCTTACATAGCATAGTAATAAATAAAAAAAAAGAAATAAAATTGGAAACTGAGGTAATGACAGGAACAATTGGTATTACTAAGCGAGATATAAACTCTCTAGAAGGGAAAGAGTATGCAATAGAGCTTTTTCCAGATGGAGTGGGTAGGAATATATTCTTCTCCTTCAGGTATCTTACTCCCCACAGCAGGATACAAATTTAAAACAACTGTTGTTCTGATCAAGCAGAACAACTCATAGGTCCAGAAGCAACACTCCATATAATCAACAAGAAACATCATAAAGTTTATCACTCTTGTAAAGCAAAAATGAAATCTGTTCCTTTGTCTCCTGCTGATGTTCCTTGTGTCATGAACTTGCGCAGTGAACAGGCTTCATCCTTCTGGGAAATACTTGCAAGAGAGCACAGAAGGCAAGTGTCTCAGTCATAACTGAAATTGCTGAAGAAAACATGGCCACACTGATGCTAAAAGCAATAATACATTTTCATTTTAGTAACCCTACTGCAGAAGCTTACAAGGGTGCAACAGTTCCTAAGCAATGTATTTGAAAACTGAACCTGCCCTGTCATCTTGTCATAAAAAGGGAAAGTGTGCAGTACATTTTAGAAGACATGTTATGTTAAATCTTCTGTTAGCTTCTGCCCAATTCACCACTTGACAGGGTTCTTGCAAGCAAACACTCATATGTTGAATACCAAAGAAAAGAACAAGATCAAGAAGAGGTCTTCTGATGTGCAAGGTGTTCTTGCTACCAAATTATAATAAAGCCTCTGACAATTTAAATTACTACAGGTGATTTAAGTTTAAATCAAGAGTTTTCAAAGTAAATGCATATAAAGGACTAATCCATCAGAATGAGGTTAAAGGCGATAAAAATCCTACAACTGCATTTTTAAATTACTAATTAGTTACTTAATAGAACTATTGCAGCTGTTCTTTCTGCTAACCATTAAACTACAAAGATATGAAGACAATGAAAGGAGAATGACCTTCTATATGTCAAAGAATATTGCTGAAGGCATCTGCAGCTAATGGGCCTGTGCTTGCTCGTGCAGAAAGAGTAAATAGGTTTATTAGCTTACTCAGCTGGAAAATGCTTAGCAGATACTGGTCATCTGATAACAAATTTAATTCATAGTTCATTTAGCTATAAAGGGGACTGATTTTTTTTAATGCTGTTATTCAAATGTCCTGAAACATAATCTGTACCCAGAGGGGCTAAGACAGACTCATGAACCCTAGAACAAAATGTTTTCTACTTCTTCTGCCCTAGTTTGCATCTTGTACCACTGCATGTGAGTTTCTTACAATTTAAGCATTGATTTCCCAGAAAAAAGACTAGTTCCTGTATCTAGAGATAACAATTAGAAAATCTGAAAGCTTCTTGAAATCCATATCAACCTTCTTGCAACTACATAGATTCCCTAATTATAAGATGTGTTTAAAAAAAATAAAAAATTGAACTGTTTTGTAAAAATATTCCATTGTTTGACTTAAAAAACATATTTTCATACTACAGTTTTGCTCTCAAAACACATCTTGTATTTTATTTGGATCAGATTCTTCTGGTATGTATAAACTACCATCCTTATGTTAACCATCTTGTACTAGATGTGACATTGAGAAAGGGTCATACCTACAAATATTTGCCTGCAGCTGTCTCAGTGAACCCTTCCCAATCACTGATCTTCTGGGAGTTTTTCCCACCCACTGAGGAAAGAACTACAGCCAAGACTGACAGAAAGGGGAAATTATCATTCAGGACAAGGTAGAAAACACTGTCTATTCAGAACATCCTCAGAAATTAGTCACAAAATAGGTACTACAAGTTATTTTGTTCCCTATAGAAACCCAGTCAATGGCAAAAACTGGAGAAGTTCTCGATAACACAGATCACAGAATCACAGA